>JAPDKZ010000059.1:0-207283 GCA_027569885.1 Aspergillus diversus
CAAGCAAATAAACCGGGGCCGTTTATCGCTCTCTTTGCCTCCCCCATCCTACATTCCCCCCCCACCACACCCACACCCCCCCCCCCCCCCCCTCCATTTACCCCCCCTACTCTATATTATTTTTTTTTTTTTTTTCACTAATTTTTTAAAAAAAAAAAAAAAAAAAAAAAAAAAAAAAAAAACTAATTAGATTTATTTTATAACGATGCAGACGAACCCTCACAAACCCTGACTTCGCACGTCAACTTTCCGATTACCGTCGCGAGAACCAGGGCGGACCACCGAATAAGAAATTCAGGTCTTCGGCCGCACCGAAAGGGACGAAATTACCGACTGGCTATGTGGATCGGGCGGCGCAATTACGGGGTAAGAATGATGACGAAGTTACAGCAGAAAGGGGAGAAGAAGGAGAGAAAAAAGGCGATCGGGGGAATGAGGATATTGGGAAAAGGATCCAAGCGCTGGAAGAAATGGTGAAACTGGGACAGATTGATGAGGGCACGTTTACGAGGTTACGGAAGGAATTGGGGGTTGGCGGGGATGTTGGAAGTACGCATATGGTGAAGGGATTGGATTGGGACTTGTTGCGGAGGGTGAGGGCTGGAGAGGATGTCAGTCAGAGGGAGAAGGAGGATGAAACAAAAGAGGAAGAAGGGGAGGAGGTGTTAGATGTGGATGAGGAGTTTGATCGGGTTTTGGAGGGGATTCCGGACCAAGAGAAGAAGGAAGATGGGGAAGAGAAGAAAAAGAAAAAGGGGAATATGGCACCGCCGCCGGTGAGGAAGACGAGGGATGAGATTTTAAGGGAGTTGAAGGCGAGTCGGGCGGCAGCGGCGGTACCTCAACCGAGTGAACCGGCGCTGGGAGCCAAATTCAAAAGGATTGGGGATTCGTCCAAGGTGGAGAAGAAGCGGTTCATTGAGCAGGATGAGAATGGACGGCGGAGGGAAGTGCTGTTGGTTACGGATGCGGAGGGCAAGATGAAGAGGAAGGTGAGGTGGTTGGATAAACCCGGTGCGTCGGGGCCGGGAGCTGGAGCTGCAGCTGGTTTGCTGGTCCCCGATAAAGCTGCGAAGCCGCTGGGGATGGAGGTGCCCGCTGAAATTGCTTCCAAAGCAAAGGCTTCGCTGGCTGTGGAGGAGGACGAGGATGACGATATCTTTGCGGGGGTCGGTGCTGATTACAATCCACTGGCGGACCTTGGAGAGGACTCCAACTCCGACTCAGACGAAGATGGAGAAGTGGACGAGACACGGGGTACAACGAAGGTATCCACGTCAGAGACCAAGGATGACTCGTCGTCATCTACGGGCCAACCAGCGGCGGTGGGCAAACCCCGGAACTACTTTGCGACTACGGATAAGGATCTGGCTGCTGCTACGACTACAGAAGACCGGTCAAACCCGCTCACCAAAGATCCTGTTCTTCTTGCAGCCTTGAAGCGAGCGGCCGCTTTACGACAGGCATCCGCGTCTGGTGCAGAAGGCGAGGAAGGAGAGGCGGAAGAGGCCGTTGACCGGGATACGCTCGTGCGACGGAAGAAGTTCCTTGAGGAGGCGCAACGACAGGAAGCGTTGGATGCCATGGACATGGATCTAGGGTTTGGAAGCAGCCGGATCGAGGATGACGAGGATGACGAGCCGGTGATGCTGGAGGGGGATCGGGGAAGTAAGAAGAGGAAGCGAGGTCCCAAAAAGAAGAAGGGCGATAAAGACAGTGCAGCAGACGTTCTGAGTGTATTGGAGGGGAGGAAACGTTGATCAATTGAATCTCTCATTCTCCTTCTCTCCTTCTCTCCTTTCTTTTTTCTTGTACTCCGTAGTGTAGTTTGCTTGGGCTGCTGTTTGCCTTACGAGGCGACAGGAGTAGCCCAACCAGCTCATCAACATCATCACTTACTCCCGTCATCGCCAAACAAGGAGATGTCGTCGATTGACTTTCCCAATCGTACCAGACATCCCCCAGTCCCAAAGGTGTGGAAAGGAAAGGACTGTCGGAGCTAATTCTTCTGCGTATTCCGTGCACGAATGTCAGAAAGATGGATCGTCATGGGCGTGAAATCACGAGTCAGAGATCGGTCGGCCATTGGAATTTCGGGTTCTCCACCAGGTCAGAATGTGCAAAATCCACGACATTCGGAAGCATTTAGGTTGGTTTCTCTTGTTTCAGGGAGATAAACTTAAGTTTACCAATGAAAAATTCGTTATTTTGCCTCACCGACTGAACCTTTTTTTTTTTTCAAACCCAGACCCGAAATCCAGTGGACTGGATGGAAGAAGAGGCAGAGTGGGCGCTTCGATGGAGGCACTGGGTTTTGGGACAGCGGCAATTGGAACGTTATTTGTTTCTTTTCTTTTTATTGTCATGACGTTAATCTCCCCCCCACCTCTCTCCCTCCTTTCTGGTGATGCTACGTTATCAAGAGTTTGGAATTTAAAGTAATCAGAGAGAGAGAGAAGGAGAAATAAGAAAGAAATGTCCAGTCGAGAGTTGCCACAGTTGAGCCCACGTCAGCGGCGGTGATGCAGGAACAGAATGATGAATCAACAGAAGAAAGTCCAGCTAGTCTGGTTTCAGCATGGAGGATTCAGGCACTAATTGCTAGTGGAGGCTTGTCTTGCACTCTTGTTTTATGACTGTTCTCAACATTAAAAGAGATAAGGACAACAAGGTTAGATATAGGAGTAGGTACTTCTAGGAAAGAAGATTTATCGAAAGAAGCAGAAATAATCCATCAGAAATATCGTTTTCAAATATGGTATGGGATTTTCAGACAGGTAAGAAAGAGGAAGCAGAGAAGCAGAGAAGCAGAGAGAAGAACAAAAGAAAAGGCCTGGACTGTGGTGGTGGGCCAACAATCAGTGTTGACAGTGGATCGCACTAGACTAGTATTATGGACTCGACTGTTCAGAAGCAGAGGATTAGTTAGCGCCAGACCTCCAGACAAAGTATTGTATCAGAAGAATCATCATTTCCATCAACTTTTGGATTGTCAATAATCAGAATGTGGGATGGGAGAGAATGGAGGGGAATTAAGATCATGTGCATCGGACTTTTCTCGTAGGAAAATAAAGATGTATCAACCACCACCAGTCGAAAAAGTAAGTAAATCCCCCGTCCTTTGTGAGAGTGTACTGTCTGGAATCAGGAATTAACCGACTTTTCAATGTTTCCATCCAGGTCCTGAACACTCTGATAGGTCACCCCCCTCTGCTCCATCTTTGGGTTCCACTTGATTACGTCCCACGGATCTGCCACTCCTTGGGCAGCGGACGCAGGAACAATAATCAAGGAAAAAGCAAAGGAGAAGGAAAAGCAAACAAGGCTAAGAAATGAATGAAGCAGCTAGTTTTGAAAGGGAAAGAATCACCAACGCCAATACACGGCCATGTCAATTCTCATTATCAGAACCAGGGATGTTCCTCTTGGGATGCTGGACACAACGCCCTCAGCTTTCGCCCGATAATCCTATATAGCCCTTCCCTCGCCCCTCGACCCGGCACTTTCTCTCCTCTCTTTCTCGTTCCTTTTTAGACTTTCCACTGCTCCTGTCTCGCCTCATTCTCTCCTTTTCCCTCTCTCCACCTCTTCCCTCCAAAACATTGTCCTGTGCCGTGCACGGTCAATAGCCATTCCTTTCTCATACAACACTTTTGCTTGCTGAGAAGCACCTCACATTCCTTTTCCTCCCACTTTACTATACTCTCGTAGTATAGTATTTATTTTTACCTCTTCTTCAATCCTTGAGAACAGGTTTTCTCGGATCCCACGGTTCGAATTCATTCATTTTCTTTCTTTTTTGACTCCAAAAGAAAGAGAAAAAGAAAACGCACCAATGGTTTCTTTCAAGCTGCTTACCACCGCCCTCCTGGCGACTACCGCCGTGGCCCTTCCCCACGCCAACACCCACGCCCATATCCACAAGCGTACCAGTACCTCCAAGCGTGGTGCTTGCTACAATGACCCCTCGCTGGTGCAGTCGCTCTCCGACACGGGCTCCATCAGCTGGGCCTACGATTGGAACATGTACATCATGGGCACTCTCCCCTCTGGTGTCGAATTCGTCCCCATGCTCTGGGGTAGCAAGATGTTCGGCGGTTGGATCTCCGCCATCCAAACTGCTCTCTCCAGCGGCAGCTCTTACATTCTCGGCTTCAACGAGCCCGACATGGCCAGCCAGGCTTCCATGAGCTCCTCCGATGCCGCCAACTACTACCGCCAGTACATCACCCCCTACAGCGGCCAGGCCAAGCTTGTGACCCCGGCCATCACCAACGGCCATGGCACTGACGTCGGTCTCGACTGGATGCGCAACTTCCTCACTCAGTGCAGCGACTGCGGCATGAGCGTGATGGCTGTCCACTGGTACGGAGACTACTACTCTGACTTTGAGAACTTTGTCAACGAGGCCACTGCTCTGGCTAGCGAGTTCAACCTGGAGAGCACTTGGGTCACGGAGTTTGCCCTGAGCAGCGACCTGAGCGGTTCTGGTGCCACTACTTCTTCCGTTGATTTCCTCAACGAGGCTCTCCCCTTCCTCGACTCCAATGACGCCGTTGGCCGCTACTCTTATTTCATGACTGCCAGTGGATATCTGCTCGATGGATCTTCTCTCAGCATGAGCGGTTCGCGGTATACTTCTTAAGAAAAAACTCTTTTTTGCCTTCTTTTATTATATATGTTATGTTTTATATAAGGAGGGGGTGTACAGACTGTGGAGCTGGATATGTGTTTTTTCTTGTGGATAGGTTTTAACAAACAAAAATATAAAGAAAAACCATTTTAACGTTCATTCAAATTTCACTAAGTCATGAAGTGGGTCATACATTCTTTTTACTCCATAGTTTCCAACCTTCCATGCTCCAACTCCATATTCCATGAAGACCATCCATGGATTCCATTCCGCCAAGCATACCTGTCACTCTCTAAGTATCAACTACCTCTCCAATTAACCAACGAACAGAGGTAGTAGAAAAATACTACACCATGCCATGGATCGGGAAATTAGCCCCCCCTTTGAAATTTCATTGGTGTACCTTCAAACCACCAAAGTAACGGGATTGGTAGAGATTCGAATTTTCGCATCCACTCGAACCACGGTTGAGTTTACTCGGCTAAGTAATTCTATGACATAGAATCCTTGGCCTTGTCGCACCCTATTATCTATTACATTTACTCTGATGGATTTGACTAGGCTAAATACTACTTAGGAAAGGATCTCTTACTCTATTTTTTTAAGTAAAGAGGGGGGGAGGGGGTTGGTCTAGACTTTTATGGAGGGATTGGGAATTTTCCTTGCTGATCTTTTGGATGGGTTAGGGTGGACCTTAGGGATTATCATAATGGTGTTGTGAAACATTAACAAAGTGTTCTGTTGAAGATTGGACTGAGGAAAGTATAGGTGGGATATAGAGTAGTGATTAATTTGGTATTGAGCTTCTGTGGTCCACTCTATATTGTATTAAGTTAAGTTCTATGGTATAAAGAAGTAAGAAAAGAACAAAAAGGAAGGAGAGGGATGGTATCTACCCCTCTTCTCGGGCCTCGCCCATCTCCGTATCCTCTGGCTCGGGCTTGACTAGTTCCTTGTCTGGCAATACCTCCTCCTTTGCAACCATTTCCTCATCCTCTTTTATAGGCTCATCTGCCTCGGCTTGTGGAGCTTCCGTTTCCTCCTCCCATACTCGTACTGTCCCATCCAATCCACAACTTACCAGCAACCGAGCCCCCTTTTTCGGTACACAGGTGTCCACTCCCAGCACCACGTCCGTGTGTCCCTCAATCCGCTGTAGGACCTTCTTACTGACCACATCCCAGCACAGCACCGCTCCGTCCTCGCTACCGCTAACCGCAAACGCATACCCAGGGCTCCGCAGCGTGACTTCCCCGTACACCCCAAATCCGCCGGACAGACTGTACTTCCGATTGGTGTGGCCCTGGTAGGTCTTAAGACAGCGGCCCTCGACGTAGTCCCACAGCCGCACGCAGTCATCCAGCGTCCACGCCAGCACAAACTTCCCGTTTGGGGAGAATTTGACCGCCGTCACGGGCGGGTTGTCTTCGTGCACCAGCGTCCGTAGACATTGGCCTGTAGCAGTGTCCCAGATTCGGATCAGGCCGTCGGTGGCGCAGGAGGCGATGAGCGTGCCGTCCCAAACGACGTCGATGCCGCTGACGGGGTCCGAATGCGCGGGGAGGGATCGCATCACGCTGGCGGAGCGTACGTCCCATAGAAACACGGCTTCATCGTAGGATCCGCTCACGAGCATATTGCCCTTGGGGGAGAAGGCGATCTGGTAGACGTAGTTGTGGTGGCCGACGAAGGGGATCGGGTGCGCTTTGCCCTATAGGAGTTTTGTTGTCTTAGTTTTCTATTCCACCGCTAGAGTAGGATTCTGCAAGGGAGAAAAGGGAGCATACTGTCAAGACATTCCATAATCGAATCGTCTTATCGTCTGACCCCGATGCAATTGTGGCCCCATCCGGACCCCATGATATTGTCGATACCCCGGCCAGATGCCCTTCGAACGTATGGATCAGTTTACCCGTCGAGGTATCCCACACCTTAACCGCTCCGTCCGCCCCTAGCATCAGCATTAGCATCATCCGCATTGACAAGATCCCACCTAAATTCACTCAAAATAGGAAGCGGGAAAGAAAGGGTAAACAAACCCCCACTGGCAATCATCGACGCATCTGGAGAAAACTGCACCGCCGATACCCCTCGTAAATGCCCTTTCAGTAAAAACTTCTCACGGTAATTCACAGAATCCGGTTTTGGAGGTGGCGGCGGCGGAACCGGCGTAGGGGAACGATCTCCTATATCATCCCCACCTGTCGGCCCTGGTGTATCCATCTCATCGTCCCCGTCTTCATTCCCTCCATTCTCATCCCCATTTTCATTTTTCACGTCATTATCGTCGTCATCATCATCGTCGTCGTTATTCCTGATGGTGGCCTTGTTCTCATTCTCGTCTTCGTCTTCGGCATCCGAACGCTCCCAGGACGGGCTGCGGGCGCGGTTTCTCGACCGCCAGTAGTCATCGGCATCCATAGCAAGCTCATCGGGGCTCTCGGAGCTACTGAAGCTGCGAGAACGCGGATGCGGTCGTTTGGGAGGATGCGCAGTCCAGCTCACGCGACGTCGTTCCTGGTCGTGATCGGAACCTGCGGCCAATTCGTCCGAGGAGGTTTCAACGGGCGACGAGATGGGCGGCGGGGAGCGGTCGACACGGCGACGTTTGGAGGGGTGATCCATTTTCTTTTCCCTTTTCCCTTTTTTTAATTTTTTTTTTACTCCATCCAGGGTAAATCTTCGTTCATCGTATTTATTGTTTTTTAATTCTTCTTCTTTGTTGACATCCAAACCAAATATTCGAGAAAATGCATCAAATCGGGCGGTTTTTCTGCTGCGGCGTTCAAAGGCGGTGAAATGGTCATTACCTCATCCATGTATAGCTTCAGAACGTCAACTTTTTGTCTTCTCCCGACTAGCCCATCCAATTGCTGAATTGTATGCCGCTTCCACCATGTCCGACCCTCCCTCCCAGATAAACATCCTCACCCTTAACTGCTGGGGCCTCAAATACATCTCCAAGTACCGCAACCCCCGCCTCTCGGAAATCGGCCGTCAACTCGCCCTCGCCTCCCCACCCCCCGACATCGTCGGCCTCCAAGAATGCTGGACCCAACAAGACTACGAAAGCATCCGCCAGCAAACGCGCCACATACTCCCCTATGGTAAATTCTACTACGGCGGTATCTGGGGCGCTGGTCTTGCTATCCTCTCCCGCTGGCCCCTCGAGCAAAGCTCCATGTACGAGTACCCGCTGAACGGCCGCCCAACTGCCTTCTTCCGCGGCGACTGGTTCGTCGGCAAGGGCGTCGCCTGCGCACGCATTCGCTACGGACCCAACCCGCACCGCGACGTCGCTGAGGTCTTCTGTACGCACCTACATGCCCCATACGAGAAGGAGCCGAATGATTCTTACCTTGCCCACCGCACCGCGCAGGCGTGGGAGATCTCGAAGCTGATGCGCGGCGCGGCGGAGCGGGGCCATCTTGTCATCGGCTTAGGCGACTTCAATATGCTGCCTTCGTCCTTTGCGCATGGGCTGATCCAGGCGCACAGTACCGTGCGGGACGTGTGGCAGGTAATATACCCAGATTCGGCGGTGGGGGCGGCGCAGGACGCTGTCGAGAAAAAGAGGGGGAAGCCCGTGCCATCCGCGGAGTTTAATTTGCATCACAATGGGGCGACGTGTGACGGTTTGTATAATACGTGGCGGTGGTCGCATAATTATCAGAAACGGCTGGATAAGGGCGAGGAGATACCCGTTGACAAGGATGCGCCGGATCTTAGGGGTAAGAGACTGGATTATATCTTTGTTGGAGACGGGGTGGGGATTGGAGCTGGGGGTCTGTCGTGGGGGGTGGATTCGGTGGCGATTGGGATGACAATGCCGCATCCGACGCTGCGCTGCTCATTGAGTGATCATTTTGCGGTGCAGGCGGTGATTAGTCGTCGTGAGCCAGGCCACACGAGGGAAACGAATCAGGAGAAGGAAGAGGATGGAGGGGATAGCTTGGCGTCGTCGACCCATGTGGCTGCAACGACGATGCTAACGCCCGAAACCTATGATCGTATCCTCGACATGATCCAGAAGTACGTGACGCGAGAACGGTCGCAGCGACGTTGGCGGCTGGCGCATTTCCTAGCCTCGGTGCTGGTCACTGTGGGCTGTTTGGTCGGGGTGTGGTGGACGGGCGATCTGTCGTATGTGGCATTTATCCTAGTGCTGGTGAGCACGTTGAGTTTTGCGGCGGGTATACTGGATGGGTTGATTGGGGGACTGTTTGTGTCCAGTGAGCTGAGGGCTTTGAAAGAGTTTGAGTGGGAAATCAGAAACGCAAGGATGCTGCTCGTTGAACGAGGTGTGGAAAAGGGGGAGTAAGTATAGAACCCAACACCCTCCACCTATCCATCTAGTGGAGAGGGAATTATTCAAAACATACTAATACTTCTTGGTGTATCGATATTTAATTCCTTGTCTTCTATAAAAGGAACTTGTAATTATGCTTAATGAAATGGAACTACACACAGACTCCCATCGCGACGTGAACAGAACTCAAATTGATGTTGATAGTAACTATCCTATCAGGCGTGATTCATCCCGGTGGTAAACGAGAGAATGGGACCAGGTCTCAAAAGACATTCGCAATGGTTTGTTTACTCAGCGCACTCCCGCTTGCGCTCATCGAACACTCTCAAAGCCTCCTCGGCAGCCTTCACGCCACTGAGGACCATAGCTCCAAAGGTGGGTCCCATGCGGTTGAATCCATCAATCTCAGACAGCTCCATACCACCAATGATCAGGCCCTTGGTCACTTCGCGGGTGTTCTTGACAATGGCATCTTCAGCGGAGTTCATGTCCAGGCCGCGCATGCCACCAAGCTTGTCAATGGTCGCCATCGACACCAAACGTTTGGCGGAGAAGGCTCCGAAGGGGCCATCGTGGCCAGTGGTGCTGATGATAACAGGAGCGTTGATGGTGTTGGGGTCCATGCACGAGTGATCATCGTGGTGCAGGGTCACCAGTGTCCAGTTAGTGACGACTCCGGCGATGCGGACCTCCTGGGGGTTTCCGCTGGCAGAGGGCCGAGTCACCAAGTCCTCGACGCAGGTGGCGTTGAAGAGCTTGACGTTAGGAAATGAGAGAACCTTGGACAGCAAGGTCGAGGTGAACAGCGAGGCGTGCTTAACCACGACGTAGTTGGGGCTGTCGGGATCTTCTTCATATGGCACACCAAGCTCTTCGAGGAACTGCTCCGCAGGCCGGCGCATGACCATGGCGGAGAAGAGCTGGCCACCCAGCCAGGCACCACCGCCTATGAACTACGTTAGGACATTTCCATTTCGGCTGCTAACAAGGAGATCACGAACCTGGAGAAACCGAAGCTTCGATGATTGCAATCTTCAGGTCTGGACGAGCCTTGGCCAGCACGTACGCGGTGCTGAGACCGCAGGAACCAGCGCCAACGATAACAACATCGCTCTCGGCATACCGATCCAGATCCTGGAAGTAGCGCCGGGTCATAGCCCGAGAAACTTGGCTCTCGCGGATAGGAGCGAACTTGAACTCGTCCCATTTGCCACCAAATTGGTCTAGGAGCTTAGTCTGGGAGGCTCCGTTGGCAGGAACCGTCTCAGGCACGACGACCTTGCCCTTGATGCCAGTGGGGGCCACGGCAGGCTCAAACATAGCAGCTGGGGGAGACATGTTGGATCAAGTTGTTTTGCGGGTTAGACTGGGGTAATGGTTAGCTATTCCATCAATTGGTCAAAAGAGGGAAGGCATGATCCTTTCGCTGGTATTATCCAGATCAAGTTTTGACCGTATATTCTCAGAACGAACCCATCCCGATCCAGGCATCCTCCCACAACTTGACATCCAGGGATATCTAGTCATGACGAGACAGCTGTACCAGAGACGGGAACGAACACCGGCCCACGCCCAGACTTTACCTGAGATACCTTGATCACTGAATGAAGAGTCCAGCCAAAGACATTCCATGACTTCCGTTGACGACCCCAAGGGGCCGCCCGCGAGGTGTAATGTTTACATTGCACGAGTGGATGGATTTTCTAGAGAGGATGGTTAGTTGATTCCATTGCAGGCCATTCATTCTCCAGCCAAGGGAGGAGGACTTGTTCTTAAGACAGCTTCGATACTCGGGTGCGAGAATGAGAAGTTCTGGTTGAGGATGGGAGAGTAAAGAAGAGGGGAAAAAAGATGGTGGGGTCAAGGTGGGATGAGGGGCAGTTAAATAAACAAACACCCGTGACTTGAGTGAACAATACGCTACAATTCCCACAGCCCTTGACTCACCTAGTAGTAATTAACTTGAAATGTCTATTTAACTTTGGCTTTCCAAATATTCAGGGCGTTGATTCGTCCCTCGAATCCATCCAGAGTCCGGATCTCTCCGCGTAACTTTGGCCGGTGACCCGGTTGAGTAACCGAGTGAAGTCACTGTGACCTATAGCTGCCACACTACTGGAGTCTCTTCTCTCTACCCCTCCCACTCTGGAAAAACAGCTACTGCTACTCGCACGCCATAGTCCTGGACCCAGTTCTTCTTCTTCCCAGTCTTCTCAATCTTCTCCACTCTGTCCCGCAGCCAAGCCCCTGTTACTCCCGATGTCGCTGCAGTCTCGCTGTTGCATTTGACCTTGAGTCGCAGGAGATCAGTTCTCCCTTTCTTCTTCATGATAGAATCCCACTCAGTCTCAAGTTGAATCCGCCAATGCGTCTTTGACACGCGGCCTGCAGGATACACGTCCCCGACCAGGGTCGCGACACGGCCGAGATACTGACACCACCAAGCCTGCTCTGCGGATACACAGCGGGCCAATTTATGCCGATAGGCTAGATCTGTGGGGGCAAGGTCTCCTGCCCAACGTTCAGCAAGTATAAGTGCGATAAGGGCCCGTTCGACATGGGACACGCAATTCGCCGACGCCAGGAGCCCTGTCGTCGTGCAGTGCAGTGCGGCGGCCGTGCGGGATTCCCGGGGCACCTGGGAATGGGCGAAAAGCAGATTGGCAAGAGAAGCAATGAAGTGTGGGGACATGGATAAAGGCACCCGGGAGGATTCGATAGGCGACTGGTGTGCCGGCAGCGCGCTGAGAAGGAGGTCTCGAATCCTTTCCGCGGACGGAGAAGCGTACGACAGAGTAGCACTGAGGAGAGGATCTTGGGCACAAACCTCCAACGGTAGCTTATCAAATAAAAAGCCTTCACGGACCCCTCCCTGACAGAACTGGATATGCGTGATCGCTGGCAGGGCATCCATGACCTCATTCACCAAGACAGCCACCGCCGGAATCTGCGCTGCCCGCCGTTTCGATACCCCAAAGATCTTGTCCGACTCCGAAACCTCCTGCAAAACAGAAGCTGTGTTGTGAAAATCTTCCCTCCTCGCCCTGAACCCATTGATAATGGGAATCGGATACGGGTTTACCTCCGCCTGCTTCATCAGCACATAGCCCCAGCCTCGAAATCCACCCCCACAAAGATAGAGATCAAATCTCCCATTCGCCCTACTACTCTCAATCAGCGACTCTGGCACTTCCAGCTGACGGTAAGCATCCTGGAAATTCCTTTGAATCTCTATCTTCAGCTTTTTTTCTGCCTCCTCACCCTCCCTGCGCGCCTGGTCCAACCGCTTCGTCAACGCCGCAGCCCCGTAAGGAAAACTAAAAGACCCCTTCGGGGATGTCGTAACCACCCCGTCTTTCAGAACAACCCATGTAATCTGCGTGCTCCCTCCCCCAAGATCCATCGCAAGTCCAGCAACAGCACTAGAGCTGCTCGCAATCCCCAACGCGCCAATCCTCCCCTCATCCTCCTTAGATAAAAGAGTCACCTCCCACCCCGTTCCTGCCTTGATCTTCGCCCTAAACTCCTCGGAATTTGGAGCCGTCCGCGTTGCCTCCGTAGCAACCACGTAGATATTCTGTCTAGGGACCTCAAAGTCATCGCAGATGGTCTGGAACCGAACTAATCGGCCCACAACCTCATTCATGATCTCCGTGGGGATTGGCCCACGTGCCCGGAGAGGCTCATCTTTATCCGGACTGGAAAACTGCGCGTCATAGAGCGATATAGCTGCCCTGTCTTGGTAGACTGTTGGCATAATCCGGGCAGTTGGGGGTGAAGTGTCCGTAATCGAGAAGCGGATTCCGTTGCTGCAATTTTGATCAGTAAATGATTCCTTTGTTGTTTCCTTTTAATCAGGGACAATGAAGCGGACAAGAATAAAGAAACATAAGTAATCTAATACACACCTTCCCATATCCACGATCCCGTAAAGGTGGGCGGGTTGTCTCGAAGAAGCAGCCATTTGGAGTTTAGGCTGCCGTTGTCGACCTCTGAACGCACCCAATTTGCAAAAACTATGCCAGTCAATTTCAAGGATTCGGTTGGCCGTATTGGGCTTGCTTAAAAAGGCACTATATTATGTTAAAACCAATCGCGAAGGCGATATGCCTTTTGCTTCTGGTGGTTATTGCTAAGAGACGAAGGGAGGTGGGGAAGGAAAGTTTTGGGGTGATGCTTCCTGTCAATAGGTAAGGTAGACTCCAGCCCTATCTTAGTGTTGGTTGGAACTTGGAACCGCTATCAAGCCAAACCCTCATTTTATCGGTAGGGTGATATGATGGGCCGCAAGTTTATACGCCGCATCACTGAATAAGTCCAGTGGACTTTTGAAGAAAGAAATGTGTTAATTGAATATATCTATCGGCTCATTCCATGCACGGACTCGGCTGTTCATCTTTTGACATCGTAAAGCATTAACCAAAATGGCCAACAACCACTAGAGTACAAATCGAAATTTTGATCCATAATTTTCTTCTCCGACACCATCTCCTGCCGTTTGATCATTTCCATCACTCGTTGGGCCATATTGCTTCTCTAAGCGCCGATTCTCCCATGCTAAAAGCACTCTCAAGGATAGAGCCAAAATGCCGTTGAAAAACATGAAAGCCGCACAGATAGACTGCCCGCGGATGTAACGGGGTCCATCTCCCTCAGGGAAGACGTTAGTTCCTAGAAAAGGGCCGCACTGTCCGATCACATTCAGAATGACGATACCCATTCCTCGCCGGCTATCTGAACCTTGATTATCTACGATATGTTAGGAACTCCGTTCGAGCTAAATGTATTCAGAAGATGGGCGGAAGGGAACAAAAACGTACTAAGAACCCAAGGGAGGATATTTGCGATGCAAGGGAAGACTCCCGCGGCGGCGAGAAAGACACCAAAATACCGCACTCCAACGGAGGTACAAGCGGCAAGTAAAACATATCCAACAGACCCGATCAAAGAAAGGCCCGCTATCATTAAACCTCGCTGCTGGAGTCGATCGGCAACCCAGGTAGTGGCGATCGTGATAAGAAAGGCAGCGAAATACGGAGGCGCGGTGAGCCCCTGGGCATGGATCGAGGTAAACCCCATATCCTCCAGGATGGTGGGGAGAAACACCGGGAGCGAAGAGAAGCTCACGTTGCAGCTAAAGTACATGAGCTGAACGGCAGCTGATGTCAGTGATTGAGTCATATGAATAGGTTTTGGCAGATACGTACAGCCGTTACCCAAGCTTTAACATCCAGCAGGGTTTGCGCCATCTCCTTTAAATTCACACCCCCGACACGGTCGCTTTCGCCGCTGCGCCTCAGCGACCGAGCGCGGGCGACCTCCTTTTCCCCCTCCGTCAAGAATCGGGCGGATGCAGGGTGGTCGGGCAAGAAATACCAGGCAAGGAAGGCCGCTAAGCACGACGGACACCCCTCTACGAGAAACAGAAGCCGCCAGCTGGCCAGCTTAGGGCGGCCAGAAGTGATCCCATATGCGAGGGCACCTGCAAAAGTATTGGCTAAGGGCGCCGCGGCCAGAAACATTCCGCAGCGGAGGCCAAGCTCTTTCCGGCTATAGAAGAACGACAATAGATATGGGGATCCAGGCCCAAATGCCGCTTCTGTCATACCTAGTAAGAAACGTAGGGCCATCATCCCGGCCCAATTCTGGACACCAGCCTGGCACGTCGCGATGACCCCCCTAGCGCTGGGTTAGACGATACTCCTGAAGAAAAGGAGCGCTAAAAACCCAAAAACAGCACTCACCAAGACATGGCAGTGATAGCTGCCCATCTGTGGGGAGGCATTATTTTCCACATCACTGCCAGAAACTCGAACAATGTGTATGAAATATAGAAGATCGTCAGAAGCCATGAGTAGCGCTTTCCGGAAAGCTGTAAATCTTCCTCCATTCCAGCAATTTTCGCATTTCTGTTTTTAAATTAATTAGTATGATGTCTCAAACTTCAGGTAGCGGACTGGCTAACCCGATATTACTCCGGTCGAGCAGAGCAAGGAGATCTATCGATCAAACGCGAGTCAGACTTATCAATGGGGTCAATTTTGTTTTATAAAAGGAGGCATTCTCACACAAGAAGCCTAGCAGAGTTGGAACCCTCCAATCGAGTTTTCTTACAACACGAGCCTCAACGACCGGGTCAATATATACCATTGGAGGAGGTATTTGAGGGAGTGCGGTGTTTTGGTCATCGTCTTGGTGCACCGATTGCTTTTCAGGATCGGAGATGTTTAGCTCCAAAATCGTATCATCATGCGCGGGAATCTTTGTCTCTCCCTCATTCTCCATCCGCTGGTTATTGCTGAACACGTCTTTCGTGAAAACTCCCATGGCTGTGGGAGAGTTCAACACAAAGGAAGTTAGTCGCCAGTGGAAAAGAAAAGAAGCCGACGGAAAAAAGGGAAAAGGCTCGCGAGGATGAGGGCTCCATCTTATAAGTATAGTCGAGTCGGAGAATTTTCCAAGCGAGCATGGCCGTCATAGGAACTATTGTAGGATCTGCAGCGTTAGCCCTAATCGGATCGGGCTCTAATACTCCCAGGGATAACAACATGTAGGGGGGAAGAGGGGAAGACAAAGACCCGCCCAGGAGGGGAACTATAATTCAATCCGTCCTAAGCACAGAATACCCAGAAAGTTGATTAATAAAAAAGTAAAGCCGAACCACGAAGAGCATCAGGTCTTGTGTAATGATCTGCAGCCGGACTGTAACCCCCCAAGCGGATGCCCAATCAGGGAGGATGCGAAGAGGACGCTAATCATTAATGGGTGGCGGGTTGAAGCTTAGGCGAAACCATCAGTAAGGCTTGGGTCATGGATGATGTGAATCCACGGGCAATAAATCATAAATCCGTTCAATTCCCAAGTGAGGGGAATATATTTGGGGAGGTTGGAGTTTAAGATAGTTGTGAGTCTGTACCTAGGCCAGAACCACCGCCCTTACCTCGTCGGAGGCCAGGCTGGATTGAAGCCCCTCATGGCTTAAAATTTCGGCCAATGCGATTTGTGAGTGCCTGAAAATAAAACGCCGAGGCTGGTGATGGTGATCACTGCTTCTGTAGGAATAAGATCACAAAAACTGGGAGGCGTACAGGAATGGCTTTCTTGGAGTAACGGAAAACAGTGAGACGGATATACTTCGGGGTTTCGTAGGCATATTATTTGGTGCCTGTGGATCCAGGTGTCGACCACCTTTCCCGAATATGTGGCGCAAGTGGTTCACACCAGCCACTGTGGCTTGATAAGGGAACCTCAAATTTCCGCGTCGCGTTTGCGGTCACTCTCTCGGCCTCTGATTATTGCTCTCTTGATCGCATCGCCTGTAGCAACGGGTACTTCCCCCTCCATATCGATTCCAGATCTCTCCCATTGCCGGATGGTCTCTTCCAACTCCACGCGACCGCATTGATTATATTCTTCTTCAGCCATCACGGAATCCAGGCACAATGGATGACCCAGCGAGCCGTGTTCCGGGGCAGTTGGTATGATCCCCTAACTGAAGCTCCCCAGGCTGTCAAATATTCGACCAATCTGCTGACTATGACTTATTTCTGGCCTGTTAGCTGCCTCATATGCATCTTGTTTCGCGGCACCGCTATCCATTGATGCATATGATGCCTACTGACACCGTCGTGGAATACCTCCTTTCCGCAGCCAAGATCGTTCGGGAAGCGCAACCAATGCACTGGACCTTCCTGGACGGCCCTCAAGACGGCACTGTGATGCTCACTTGGCAACCTCTCAACCACCTGGGTACGAATTTCGCAAGCGATGGCTACGTCTGGGCAGATGTTGAACAAGCTTTCACTTTCGAGGCTCGTGGCTACGTATGTTCTTTCCGTTCTCCGTTGGCCTGTGGATGTTGAAGAATAATGACTGACCTGGGGGACCACTTCAGTTGGTGGAGATGTGGCTACACCGCAGCGGCTATCATCCCCCGAATGAGTCTGTCGCCATTCATTGTCGCAGACGATACCGACTCTTGCCAACGAAGGTTCCGAATCCCAACCTACCGCCCCCCGACCCTTCGCTATGGATTGTTCATTATTCAAGAGCTCCTCCCACGGAGCATATCCCGGCGAATCGGATCCCTGTCTTACCCCAAGTTCAAAGTATGCTGGCCCAACGTCGTTTCCTTCAAAGCCAGGGACAGCTAGCTCGCAAGGATTTTATGCTGCATGATCGCAACAACTGGCCCACGATCAATTTTCCTCAACAGATGGGTTCCCAAAATTACCAACAACCACAGGGGGCATATCCAAATGCAATGGCCGGCCGCCAACAGTTCTATCCTCCCCCCGGTCCGGGAGTAGCCCCTCCCGCACCACCAGTCCAGCCCAAGGCACCACGCGGACATCGTGCCTCCTCAGCCGCAGTTAACACCGCCACAGCGGACTTCGCCCTTGAGGATGAAGACGTTTCCACCGGCGATATGATGGATCTCTTAACCCCTCGAGAAGTGAGCAAGATGCGGTACCAGCAGCACCATGAGTGGATGGAGGAGATCCTGGCCTCCCCTTACGCCATCAGTCAAATTACTCCGATTTCCTTGGGTCTAGGCAGGAAAGGTGAACTGGAGTCGCTAACCACAGGCTTTTTTGACGCTCCCGTTGGACCAGTCGGTGGTGAATCAGGTGACAGTAACGAGACCGCACAAGCTACCGCATTGGAGCCTGCAAAGGCCGAGGAGTTTGCCGACCGTGTTGCCAAGAAGGTAGCCGATATGACGGCCGAAATCGAGAAGTTAAAGAAGCGCCACGCGCGGCGAATGGAGAAATTCAACCGGACTTCTCTCCTCAAAGATGCAGAGGTTAAGCTACGTGACGCCGCAGCAGAGCCCTCAGATACTGGCTCAGAGTTCTGGAGACTGGAGGGCCGTATCGAAATCCCCACCGATGAGGACAACGTACCCCTCGCTCCCATTGAACACAAGGCGAAGTACAAAGTGGAAGACATTGTGAAGGAGGTGGAAGGGGCCTGGCAGAAGCAGATTATTCCGGAACCTAAGGTTTCTTGCATCCAAAAAGGCGGCCTATTGGAAAAGATTGAACCCGAGCCCAAGCCCGATTCTCGCGAGGAAGGCGATATTGATATGGAAAATGCCGACGCCCATCTCCTTGATCAGTTCGGCTCCCCTGCCGTGGGCACTACCTCTGTGGCTCCAGAACCAACAACCCAGCCAATCACTTCGACTGCCCCCGGGGCTTCAGTAGCTCCAAACACCGCTGCACCGCCACAACCGACGACAATAGCTCAAGATCACTCACTGTCTGGCCTGGATGTAGAAATGGAGATGGGAAATGTGGCCCCAGCAGGCACAGCTTCTGGCGAAACTGGCGATTGGGTCATGGTTAATGACGATAAAAAAGATCACGGGATGGACAAGTCCGTTCTTGGTGACACCTCTCTTCCAGGAATTGACACTCCGGGTAGCGGGCTCGGGTTGACCCCAGGACACTCCGGAAGCGCCGGTGATGCCGGTCTCGATGGAGCCACCTTCGACTTCACCAACATGGATAGTGCAGGCGATGCCCTTGCTGCATATACTGAGCAGAATGACGACCTAGATCTTCCAGATCTAGAGAATTCGGCTTTTGGTGATGCTTTCCACGCATCAGACAACGAAGCCACCCACCACCATGATGCAGACGACATGGCTTGACGGTAACATGCAGGGTATTCAGGGTTCTAATCAGTTGTCGGTATAATTCGTACACGGTGGTGTTGTTGGTCTTAAACCATTCCCCGGCGCAGGGTTCTCTTGGCTTTGTTAGTGCTTCTTTATTTTTCTTTATTTTTCTTCCTCATGCGCAGTCCCAGCACTACTGGGGCCGCTGAGTCTGTAAAGCTAAGAAGACTGGATATCTACGTCCTCTATCCTCTTTCCCGCTTGCCTTCCGCCATTGCGAATGACAGTGTGATGAGAATGATTCCAAGATCTCCTCGGGACTCCCTACCCAGAAACTCGGTGCATCCAGTTCCTTCACTATCATCATCTCTCTCCGTTATCGGGACCCATGTGATCTAGCAAGGACAGGGATCCTCTCACCGCCTCTGAGCTGAGGGAAAAGTGATTCATTTAATAATGGCCATGAATTAAAACTTCAGCCAAACGGCCGATGTACTCTTTTCCGGATCCTTATTATGTTCCTAGTAGTGGGTATGACGTTTGACTATTCGGGCAGTAATAAAAATTGTGATACTGTACTTCTCTTCTCGTTTTCAGAGCGCGCAAAATCACATCCTTTCCGATTTTTCTTCGCATCTTCTTCCCGAGCTGGATAGGCAGCCCCCAAGTATGCCTTGGCTGAGGCATCCCGATTCCTCTTTCCACTCTAGCTCCATGTACGGCCCTGTCAAACTCGGTCTGGTTTCACGTTTTAGTTTATTTTGCTTCAAGATGACTCGAATATCTGCAGCCAAGTTGTATTTCAATTCTCCCACACCTCAGCTGAAAGACCATCACCAGGCGAGATCATCCGCACCGCAACGCCTGATCAAGTGATTCCCTTTTAATAAAGATGGATGCATTCTTCTCGCGCAGTAAATCAATTCCCACCCCGGCGAATGCCCTCCAGCAGAGTAGTCATTAATCGTTGGAGAATCCAAATCCTATTGCCATTTTTATCTCGGTCTTGCCTCCTTCCTTGCATATACCGCAGAGAATCGTGTTCTTTTCCCTCGTATACAAAATCCATACAACCATTCGCGAATCCTGGCATTGCGCCCTCTATAGATCCATCCACCACCACATTTCTATATATCTCCATCGCCCCAGCTCTTGTCCTCCCACACAAGCAAGCCCTCCGGCAAAGCAAATCGCGCAAGAAGAGGAAGGAAATAGCGAAAGACCAAAAACAAAAGCCAAGATGTGCTTCGGCGACACCGACCCCGACGACACACCCTCCGTCCGCGTCACCGAATACCGATCCCAACCACTCAAGGTCCCCTTCCCCTTCCCGAATCCCCTCCGCCGAAACCACCACCATCATCACCACTGTCCCCCCAGCCCATCTACTACAAGCAACACTATAATTTACTCATCCCCCCGTTCATCCTCCCTTCATTGCAGTAGTGGCAGTCCCCCTCGTTCTCCTCGCTCATCATACACCACCTTCACCCGGAAGCGGACCCATGTGCGAGAGGAATCGATATACCCGTTTCGATGCTCATCTCCGCCGGTCACGTTGATTGACTATCATCACCACCACCAACACCATCATCATCATCGGCGTGGGGATTGTGGGCCCGGACGATATGTGGAGTACATTGAGCCAGAGGTGAGACGACGACCGGGGAGAGTATGGGAGGAGGAAATCGAATATATTCCTATTCGATGAAAGGGATTGGGGGGAGTTAATTGGACGGTCTCTGGGTGCATTCACATAACATAGCATTGCTTTGGGCTTTGGGTTTCGTTTACAATTCTCCTATTCTAACTTAAGTTTCCACCCGCATTCTCAATTCTGATGAAATACCTGTTTTATTACTTCTTTTGGAGTGGGGCTTTTCTTTTATTGGAGAGTTTCTTGCGTCTGAGTGTTTGAGAATTGAGATTCCACAGTATATGAGAAGAAAAGGAGAATTGTGTTATCTTCTTCCCTCGTAGATCTACTCCCCTTCCAAGGAAGACTTCTTCCCCGAAAACGAACTCCTCTGCACGACTCCCAGCAGCGTCAAAATGGGGACGCTGCTTCCTCTCCAGCTCTTGATCCAGATTGCACGATATTTACATGCAGACAATGTTTCCACTGAGCCGATACGCGTTGGCATGCCGCGCGTGGCAAGGGGCCTTTGAACTGTTTATCTACCAAGACCTCAACATAAACAGCGATGGTTTTCAAACAGGGGAAGGCACTCTCTCCCTAAACCAGTTCAAGTCAATCACATCCGGTAGCCGCATCAACAGTAACAGACGGCGGGCCACTTGGCAATTCCGTGTATAGAGGGGAGCAAGCTCCGACAGCCTTTATTCTAATATCGAATAGTGTCAATACTCTCTTACTTAATGAACTACCTGTTTTATTCCTTATTTTGGTGTTGTTCCTCTCTTTTTCTCTTACTCTGTACGCCCCGTGCTCTTGGCTCCAACTATATCCGAACCCAGCCTTACGGTTTCGATCCACAACTCCATTAACTCTATCCCACAGTTCGCCTCCACGATTAAGCTTTAGTTGAATCATCTCGCCACATGCCTCCACTCCTATTGTCTGCAACCGGAAACAATGACTTCAACTTCCGCCTCTCCCGCATGACGTCACGAAAGGTGGTGCAGGTTCAAAATAAAGACAGAAAGAATGGCATTCTTTTTCAATTAACTTCGTTCAATATCAATGTATTTTTTTTTTCTCTCGAAGGATTTGTCGGTAAGTTGGGCCCGTTACATCGGGGAAAGTCGAGTAAGGTTGAGCTAAGTGGGTTATATCAGATTTCATTCGAAAGGAAGGTGCATTCCTACACTGAAGCTCAACGGCGTTTGACTAGATACAACATCTATCAGCCCATTTGCCACTAGAAAAACTATTACTTTTGCTACGATATAATACCCTGGCAACTTTCCAACCTTTGACGAATCATGTGTGTTCTTCCGGCCTGATCTTCCTGTTTAACAGTAAATAGGACAGACGTCTGACTATGCTCTTACAGGAACCGGACTCTCTCTGGTCGAAGACGTAGTTCGGGGGGTGGTGGCCGCAGTCGGTTCAGTATTTCCACCTTCCGCGGCCCTCAGCAGCTCACATCCGGCAAGAAGCTGAACAGAGTGATCAAGAGCGAGAACTCGGCGATCAGCGCATATGAGAGTGCAGGTAGACAGCGGGTCTCCGTCGCAGCTCAGTTTTCGGAATGGGGCGACTCCACTGAGGACGAGGCTGTCTCGGATATCTCGGACAAGCTTGGTGTCCTGATGGCCGAGATGGGCGAGCAAGAAGACCAGTATGCTCAGAGCCTAGACGAGTATCGTACTCTCCTGAAGCATATCCGCGACACTGAAAATTCCGTCCAGCCGGCGCGCAATCAGCGAACCAAAATTGCGGACGACATCCAGAAGCTCAAGTGGAAGGAGCCAAATAGCCTCAAGATAAACACGCTGGAGCAGGAGCTCGTCCGAGCCGAGGCGCAAAGCCTCGTTGCGGAGGCGCAGTTGACTAATGTGGTAAGTTTCTTTAGTAATTTCGTTTTCCCACGGACATTATGCTAAGACTTTCGTGCTTTAGACTCGGCAGAGGCTCAAGGAAGCGTTTGACGTTTACTCGGCCGCTGTGATTGAACGAGCCGAAAAGCAGATCCTGCTGGCTCGTCATTCTCGTCGTCTGCTCAACATTCTCGACGATACTCCAGTGGTCCCTGGAGATCCAACCAAGGAGTACGACCGCGCCGCTGAGGCAAAACAGGTTATCGAAGATGCCGAGAACGACATCCGTTCATGGGAGTCTAGCGTCGAGCCTATTGAGACATCGGCACAACCCGTACCCGCAGCCACTTTGCTCCCAATGCCTACTACTCAGAGGGCCAGGGAGGCTCGCGCAGCAGCAGAAGCCCAAGCAGCAGAAGCTCAAGCAGCAGAAGCTCAAGCAGCAGAAGCACTAGCTACAGAGGAGTCCACAGTCGACGGCTACAGGGAAGAGGAGGAGTTGAGGGAGGAGGGTGGCGATGAGGTTAGCATGACAGAGGTACAGGAAGAGGAGGCCCAGATAGCCAGGTCTGCCCAGATGGCACAACCTCACGCAGCAGTTCACACTGAGGAGGCCCCTATGATGGAACCAGAAGCGTTGGAGGAGCGGGACCAAGCGGTATCAGCCCTGGAGCGTGGAGTGGACGGCGTCGCAATTTCTGACTCTACTCGAGAGATTAACGGAGCGGTTCCAGACGCCGGTTTCCTTATTCATAAGTCCGGTCCCGAGCGTCCTCACCTTCTGGGAACGCAGTCTCAGCCCATCGCAGTTCCCATTTAAATTGGGAAATTTCCTGTGTACACTATTTTTTGCCGGATGGCTTTATCTGTAATTCTGTAATATCTGTATTTAAGTTAGTCTCGATTATCAGAAAATGGGAGAATGGTCTATGGACAAAAGTCAACAAGTTGTAAAAGAGGATAGGAGTTTAGTAGTGGCTTAGGAGCATACAGGAGATCAGCGAATGGGGGATGAGTTGGTGCCTGATGTCTCAGACTGCAATATATGGCACGTGACCCAGGTTCCAGCGTGACGACGCGGATTACGGAAGACACTCACGCTGGGAAGCTCCATCAGGGAAGCTCCAGCCCAAAGAGCTTCTTCACCATCAGCCTCCCATCGCCTCATTCTCTCACCACCGGCTTTCTGTACATTACTTGTGCTTCTCTCTGCTTTTTCCGCCGACATTCTCTTCTTTCGGATCGTCACCTTTCCCATCATGGATAAATTGGTCGCCCAGTACTCCCGGGCACCGCATCAGAGCGAGTTCTACTCGGAACAAGAACAACATGACCTGACAGAGAGCCTTCCTCCGCTCTCGCTGAAATTCAACCTTCCTCCTGTTGCAAATGTAAGCTATTTCATTGCCGGTGTTGATGGAACTGGTCGTGGGGGCTGTCATACAGTCACCCACATAAAACACCCCAATCGACACCATCTCCCTCTTCGTACCTACATGATTTGGGTAGCCAAACGCGCATTGGCTAATAGTGTCCTTTATATCTAGTCTTCTGCCTTCCTTCGTGCGATGACCGACGACCACTCGAATCCTAGCTGTCCCATTAAACTTGCCCACGGAACAACAACATTGGCCTTCCGATTCCAGGGCGGAATTGTATGTCCGCTCCTGTCGTCCCTCGAACTGTGATAATACCTTTTGTGCAAAACTGATTAGTGGTTCGTGCGTGTGTACTAGATCGTTGCGACAGATTCCCGAGCGACCGCCGGAAATTGGATTGCCAGTCAGACTGTTAAGAAGGTCATTCCCGTCTCCAGATTGAGCCGTGGCGAGGATAAACCATCCAGTGAACCCGTTCCCGGTCTCCTTGGCACCATGGCTGGAGGTGCAGCAGTATGTATACTCTTTTTCCGAGTTGTAATTCTCACGAAGATAGGGATTAGAATAATGACAAGACATCAATAATTCTAGGATTGTCAATACTGGCTGAGATACTTGAGTCAACAATGCACACTTCATGGCAAGTTCACCATAATTTTTCTCCCACGCTATTTACAGTCGGTTCTAACTTGCAAATAGAGATTCGCCACAAACGCCGTATCACAGTCGCCGCTGCGTCAAAGATCCTGGCTAACCTTACATACGGCTACAAGGGAATGGGTCTAAGCATGGGAACGATGTTGGCAGGCGTACGTGATTTAACCCCTCCATCCCACGAACACAAAACCATATTCGATTCTTCACCTCTATCAGAAGTGTACGATTCCTCGAGCTAACATAACGCCATATAGATGACACCGCAGGAAGGCCCTGCTCTTTACTATATCGACTCCGATGGCACCCGAATGCCCGGAAACCTGTTCTGCGTTGGATCCGGTCAGACATTCGCCTATGGTGTGCTCGATGCCAGTTACCACTACGATCTGACCGAAGAGGAGGCTCTCGAGCTGGGTCGGAGGAGTATCCTTGCCGCCATGCACCGTGACGCTTACTCCGGTGGCTTTATCAACCTGTACCATGTCAAGGAAGAGGGATGGGTTCACCACGGTTTCAACGACATGAACCCTATATTCTGGAAGACGAAGTTGGAGAAGGGCGAGTTCTCGAATGTCACATCGGAGTTGTAGGGGATTAATATAGGTTACATAGGTGATATGATTCGGTTTATCTTTTCTACCTCTTTTTAAAGCCTTCTAACGCATAAACATTTTAACCTTTCTCCCTCCCCATTATTCCCATTGTCAACGGTATAGGACTATCAGGAAACCGAAGTCCAATTTTCCATCATTTTATTAACTTTTAGGGCAATAGAGGGGGAAAGGATATAAAATACGAATACCATGCTATATAGCCAATAAATACGTTACATCCCAATGTTAACTAACAAACACAAAACAAGAAATCACAGAAAAGATCTCCAACATAAAACGCAATGCTCAAAAAACAAGCAGCCTATCTATAGAAATGCTTTTGAATTCCCACTCTTCCACTTCCTTTCCTTTTCAAGTCCTTTTTTGGAGGGTGTGAAAATTTTGCTTTGTGCAGATCCTTTTCTTCGACATATAATCATTAATTATCAACACGGAACGTCATCCTAATTCCCATGGCCGCAAGCTCAACATCCAAGAACCTAAGGACTCCCGGGACAGCAACAACGGTGACATTATCGCCGCCAACATAGCGACTACCCGTGCCGTCCTCCCAAATAAGCGCACGGGAATCCTCGAAGATGGCCTCGCGGGCACAACGTCTACAGCGGACGATCCCGGCCGCACCACCCAAGGCGCCCGCGGCACCGGTGGCGTTCTGCTCGCTGGACGCCTTAGAGACCATGCGGGCCTTTTTGGAGCCGGTGGAGGCGACTGCAACCTGGGTGGAGAGGAAGGAGCCACAGTCGCGACAGATCCAGCAGCGGGTGGTGTCCGAGCAGTTCATGAGACGGTCCTGGAGGATGTAGGCGGCGCCGTGGGCGATGAGTGAATCGCGCTCCATCTCTCCGACACGGATACCACCACCCTTGGCACGACCCTTGACCGGTTGGCCGGTGAGTTTGTTGACGGGGCCGGTCGTTCGGACTTGGAACTTGTCGTTGACCATGTGACGGAGACGTTGGTAGTGGACAACGCCGATGAAAATGTCTGCAGCAAATTCCTTGCCGGTAATTCCACTGTACAGGGGCTCGTTGCCGTAGTAGTTGTAGCCGGCTTTGCGGAGTTGGTGGCCGAAGAAATCGGTGGCGGTGTTCTCTTCGGAAAATTGGAATGGGGTGCAGTCCTGGGGGTGGCCGTGGAGGGATCCAGCTTTACCAGCCATGGATTCTACCATCTGGGCGATTGTCATACCTGTATTTCTTTAATTTAGGAACTGCTGGTGTTTTGGGGGGAGGGGTTTAAGAGGGAGTGGGAGGAGATGGTGGGACTTACGTGAAGGGAACGCGTGAGGGTTGATGATAAGATCTGGCTGGATTCCACTTTCGGAGAATGGCATATCAACCGCAGGCCAGAGCTGAGAGCAAACACCTTTCTGTCCGTGACGGGATGAAAACTTGTCTCCGATGATGGGTTTTCGAGGAATACGGTACTTGACGCTGATTCCCTGGCAGGGCTCTTCACCAGATTCAGCTCCCATCACGCGCACGCTCTCGATGAACCCTGCTTCAGCGTCCTTGTACTTCATGAAATGCGTGATACCATCGACATTGACATATGAGTCAGTGGCCGCATCCCATCGCACAGTGTGCCATGCTGCAATAAGGCTTCCCTCTTCTACCCTAACACCAACATGAGGAAGGCCGTCCTCGTCAAGGGTAGCACGCCACTCGGCACGGATCTCGCTTCCCGGTGCGAAACCGAAGAGTTTGGCGATAGCATGTCTAGACTTGGCTCTTCGGGAATCCTTCTCATCGAGGGTATGGATTTTGGTCTTGTAAACTGTTCCATACCCAAATCCGCGTTCGTGGGAGGATTTATTGATGATCATTGCGTCGTCCATGTCATAGCCGGTGTATGAGATAATAGCCACGACCGCATTCGTACCGTTAGGAAAGTTGTCCAGTCCATAGGCATTGTACAGTGGTGGCCGCACAATGGGGGTCTGTCCTGTCTGTAGTCGGTAGAGCTTGTTGTCTGTACGATATGCGATAGACGTGCCTGGCGTTCCCATCGTCTGCTTGCTCATCTGGCACTGGTACATGTTACGCGGGGACTGGTTATAGTCAGAGAATGGTGTCATGTTCGCGACAATAGAGAGGATGTTTGTTGGCGTGTATTCAATATGAGTCGAGACACCCTTGATAAGGTCCGATGGCAAGCATGCAATATCCATGAACGGCTGCTCGAATGGGCCCACGTAATCGAGCTTGTCAAGGGGCAGATACTTGACCGGTCGATACATCCGGGAGGCTTGGGAGAACATATAAATACCAGGGTATTGGCCACCAGTAGAGTTGGGGATATAGCCGATCTCCAGCTGGCGAGGAACTTGATGGGTACCGGACACCTTCCAAGTTCTCAGGGTAGTAGCAATCGCACGGGCTTGTTTAGGAGAACAGTACCCAATGATCCTGCCATCCAACTGGACTGTTACACTCTGCTCCAATGAAACCGACGACTCATTGCCTACACCAAGCTGAACTAGCAGTTTGGGAATATGGGAGACATCGATGTTGTCGGTGGCGACCAAGCACTTATGCGCAAGATGGTTAAGAAGGCCGCATGGCGATCCATCAGGTGTATGGACTGGGCAAAGGAAACCCCAACTCTCCGGAAGAAGCTTACGGACGGTCGTTGTTTTCAATTGTGCAAAGAAGCTTCCTCGATGGATCATTCGGAAATGGGAGATAAACCGGTAGAAATTAATCTTCTCCGCCATCACAGTGTAACCGGAAGTTTGCTGCAAATCGAGACCTGTGGGACTAACAAGATTTCCAGTTGACAGGAAGTACTCCATGGCACCACCAATGTTCTCGTTAGATCTTTTGACGACCTTGCCCAAGAAATCCTTCTCGAAAGATGGGTCCGTGAATTTAGCGCCGTTGTTATTTCTCGACCATTCCCTTAGGGGAATTCGAAATGAAGCGACCCATTCCTCAAGCTTCTCCTTCAAGAGCATTCCATAGAGCGATCCGCCCAGCAGGATCTCCTGATTGGAGACAGCATCTGGGTTGTCAGGGGCACAGTCACCAGCGACAAGGGCATAAAGCTTCCGGACCATAAACATGATCATCTTAAACTTATCATAGTCCTGGGTCTCCGTAACATTTTGGTTGCCAAGGTGTGGTAGAACAACCTTTCGAAGAAATTCCGTGCCAGCCTCCTCATCGGGCATATCCTGTGCAACTCCAAGCACGGGCTTGAACTTCTGTCCAATGTATGAACGACAATCCGAGCGCGTGTGCATGTGGTAAGCCTTATATGTCCGTAGTAATAGTTCAACGCGGTCCGTCACGAACGTATTATTTGTCCCCTCAGTAGAGGCGGTGCCGACAATCGATTCGAAAATCTCGCGATCATTGGTTTCCACCAAAGCTTTGAGAATCATGACCACGGGAATAATGTATTCATTCTTGCGCCACGAGAAGCGGAACGTCACGTTTCCATCACTAAGGTAGTGCAGGACGTTGGTTTGTGATGTCTGGTCAGGTCGGACAGATCGAATCTGAATACCGTATTTGGTGTACGCATTGCCTCTGGAGGTAAAACTGCCACGAATGATCGCCATGGGATAGTTTCTTCGTCCAACGATCAACATACGAATCAACTTTTCATTACCATTAACAACGAAATAACCGCCCAATTCCTCCGACTCTTCCTTATGTCGAACAAGCTCTTCGGGGGTTGCCTTTTCAAGGTGGCATCGATTGGTCTGAGAGGACGCCCGAATTAGTTATCATCTACAGCCTGAGACCTGAAGGAAGGCATGTTGTAAGCTTATGTACTCACCCTCATCATAATAGGCACCTGGCCCAGTTCTCTGACTGCCTCCACCCAGTCTGCATTATTGACCCGGTACTCGATCCTTGCGCGTAGCTTTCCACGATATGTCGCATGCCTTTCTCGGCATTCGGACGGGTATATACTGCGGTTACGAGCGGTGTATTTATTGGACGGGGGGATGGCTGGCTTCTCCAGAAAAACTTCTCTGATGCGAACATGAAGCTTGTTTCGTCGGGGTGCCTTTCTGCCCTCTGCTTTGCGCTGTGCCTTTTCTTCAGAAGTTTCAGGCTGTTCGTCGATAAAAGTTTTGGTACCAATATCCTTCAGGCCGGCCTCCAACGTCTTGAGGCCATCGAAGATTGCATTGAACGAGTCGACGTGGGGTTTGATGGCATCGGCTAGCGAAGGGTATGCGGTATGATCATTGGGGGGGTTCTTAAAAAGGTTCTCTCGTCTGAGGGTGTCATAGTCGACGGACCAGTTTGTATCTGTCCGAGCAGGTGCCATGGTGAAATGACCCTGTTTCCTGTGCGGATATCCTCTCGAAAAGTGAAGATGGGAGGTCAACTTCAAGTCCACCGTAAAGAAAGCGGAGAGCCCCTAAAAATTCGCGCTATGTACAGTGTTAGAGCGCCGGTGCCTTTAGGGACAAGTTATGAAAATTGAGAGCGAATAATTGAGGAGAAGTGGGAAAAGAGAGGCCCGCAATGGGAGCGCAAGTGCTGGTAGAAACTAGATCCAGCATCTTTTTTTGTCGCTGAACGGGGAAATTTTTCGAGGTGGAGCTGGCGGACTGATATCATCACGTGCTGATAGGCCAGTACGCTTTGGTGCCTCAGGCCCGATGGTAATCAAATAGTAGCAGATCCTCGTCATCCTTGTCACCCGCATTTTTCTCTCGTAGTCTAACCAACCTCATAATAAATAAGAGTATAACACTTACCTCTGAAGGGTTTCACAGCCAAATGATCGGGAATTTCCATATCATTCAGATCCTCCACGTTGTACACTTCGCCGGCTGGGTTACCATCAGACAAGCTTCTCTTATTTTCTTCCCGAAGCTTGGTCATCATCAACGCTCAGCAATTCCGATTGTTTGAAGATAGTTAGGATACGTAGTTTTAATAAAATCACAAAAGTAAACGAACAGCTACTATTAAAATTCATGCGCCTATCTGTCTTCTCGAGACGGGAAGTAAGATTATCAACCTCCTACCAGAGGCCCGCATATCTAGATCAGCGTGTTTATATACAAAGCTGTTTACGATGGGAAATCTTCACTTCACTGAAGTTGTCTAAACCATGGGCCCTTACTCGGGAAAATAGTATAGCTCAAAGCGTCTAAGCCCTCACTCAATAGGTGCTTGTGGAAACTCGAAAAGGGTTGAAAACAATATCAGGTCCTTACCTTAGACATGCTCGTTGGTCACATCGTGGATGTAGCCAGGTTGCTATTGGCCACGGGTAGCACAGACACGGGAAAAGACTAAAATACCAAGTTCAATGCGTGCCTGAGGTCATCCTTCACCATCCGTAGTCCCCAAGTATGAAGCAACCAGCTAATATGGGATTCGTATTTCTCTGGCCCTTCAGCTCAGTTCACAGCAAGGCGGTAAACAAATATATATCAGAAAACCTATTCGGAGCTAAGAGTTTCACTGATGTTATTGTTATATGGAGGGTTATTTCAGCTAAGGGAAGGTTCAAATCAAGTAGAGGTCCGTTATCCTGCTTTTGTTGAACGTATTTCACTAATGATTGCATCATGGTAATCTTCAGGATGGGCGGGGGTGTGGTATACGCGGGTACGGGAATAAGGCAACGGCATCGTGGGGTTTTGTGATCAAATGCGGGAAATCTGCAAAGGTCATCTTATCAACCTACCGGATTATCGGGGTTGTAAACAAATATATATTCTAGAGGGCAGGCAAGGGGAATTTCCGCTGCTTGCAATTAGCGACAACGAAGTTTTAAAGTTGATCACTCTTCAGTTCCCAGGGCCCGAATCATCTGGAGGAAGCTATGATTCTCCCCGAGTCGTTTTTGGGGATACCTACTCCGTACAATCTGCGAGAGATTCTCGCGTTGATCATCACCTTTCTTTTTTGCCGTCATTTTCTCATTTCTTTTTTGTGTGCGCATTTTTTTTTCTTGATTATTTTATTTTTCAGTTTTGGTTTTAAGATTATTACTGGTCAAGTACCGACTGTGCTGTAGTTTTATCAAATTATTACAAGCTGAATAATGGCGCTCCTCCTATCCCCGTCGTCATAACTTATAACTCTTCTCGTTTTGTCGTCATAAATAATATTAGGTTGAGTTTTATTATTGTCTGGTGTTCTCGTGAGTCGCAATTCTAATCGATTCTTCATTGCGTGGACCAGGCCACTGGTTCCCTCCCAAGGCCACTAACGAGAACTATCAAGTGCTAGTTGACTAGTCGTCCTTGCAGCAGGAGGAAAACCATCACACTTTGACCCGGCACAGACTTGACAGGGACCCGGCAGAGCTAATTAGGCGCTCCCCTCAGAGCGGCGTAGAGAGAACGGTCATGCGTGCACATAGATCAGAGCACTTCAGTTTCACCGCAAAGCAGACAGCATCGGCCAAGGGAGGAGAAGCGCTTTTTTTTTTTATTTTCAAGGCACGAACTCCCCTTCTCCCCCCAAACCTTCGAAGTGGAAAATTAAATTAGGGAAAAAAGAAAAGCGAGAAGGAAAACGTAAAAATCAAAAAATAAATCAATAATAAGAGAAAATTGCCGCCGCCGTCTTGCGGTTTGGCCTTTTCTCCCGCTCTTCTAGTTCGTTCAGCTGCCGCAGCCTCTCTCTTCCTAGTGTACCCATCTTCTAGGTCTCAGATCTCCTACGGCGCTTCTTGTTCCAAAGACCCAAATCCAGTTCTATTCCCGAGCCTGTTACTTTTCGTTTGTTGCTTTGACTTCACACGCACATCATCTGCATCTGCTTTTCTGCCGGTGAAGTAGCAGTCAGCTCCTTTTCCGCAGCCTACCTCCCACCCCCACTTAATCTTGCGAAACTCTTATCCCAGTCCTCGATATATTTGCCCGCCATCGTCAGTCGGAACAAGCAGCGCTTTTTTGACTTGCCCCTACCACCCCTTCCTCTTGTTTCTTTCTGTCTTTCCCTCCCAACATTTTCCCCTCGCTTCCTGTGGCCCAGCTGCGTACACGGATCAAAACACTGTTCGCAAACATGGCGGGTATTTTTCGAACGATTTATGACTGGCTTCTGAGGATGTTTTGGTGAGTGGGCCGCCGTTCCAATTAGTAGTCGTTTTCGTGGTTCTCTAAACAACGTCCCCGGCCCGTCCCCGCAAATGCCAATCGTCGACTTTGCTAAAGAATGATGTGATGTATATCGCAAATGTAGGGCGACGGAAATGGATGTCACCATGATCGGACTCCAGAACGCAGGGAAGTCGTCGCTGTTGCGGGTACTTGCAGTATGGTTCACCCAAGCCCCCAACCTTGGATTAAACTTTGTGGTTCAGAATCGCTAACGTGGGGCGTGGGGGATCGTATAGGGAGGCGAGTTCACTGTAGAGTAAGTTTTCGCTGTGTAGGACTCTGTCTATCACCAGGAGAATTTCGCCTGGCTAAGACAAACTTGCAGTTCCATCCCCACCATCGGCTTCAACACAAAGAGGGTTCAAAAAGGCCATGTGACTTTGAAATGGTCTGTCAACATACTCACCGTATTCACCATATCTTATCACTTACATTGATGCAGCTGGGATCTAGGAGGGCAGCCACGGTTTCGGCCGATGTGGGAGCGATACTGCCGTGGGGTGAATGCGATTGTGTAAGACTTCGGCCTGGCCCTAGTGGAAAACTCGACGCTGGAGGCTCTAACTCTGGAATAGTTATATCGTGGATGCAGCTGATATGGCTTCTCTCCCTGCCGCAACAGAGGAGCTGCACGATCTGATGAACAAGCCTTCGCTCGACGGAATCCCGCTTTTGGTCCTTGGGAACAAATCGGATTTACCAAATAAGCTCTCTGTCGACGAACTAATTGATCGGATGAATCTCAAGTCCATAACCCGTCGGGAAGTGAGCTGTTATGGAATTAGTGCAAAAGAGGAAACAAACCTCGACGCTGTTCTTCATTGGTTAATTGCTCGCGCCAGCCGATGAGTGACCAACGATGGAAGCCGTGTTGAAAGCGTTGAAAGCCTGGCAAGCTGGCTCTTTCCTGCTTTTTTTTTTTTCTCTCCCAAGGCCGACCAGTTAAAAACTGTAGATTCCCAACATTGTGGCTCACAGCCCACCTGTAATGATTTGACAATGTGGATTGGCCACATTGAAGTATAACAGAACACTTTCGCTGTCTTGATACCCCTCTCCCTCTTTCTCTGCTGCTGGGGGTCTCAATTTCTCTTTCACGTTCGCTTTTGTTAATTTTGAATGGTTATGATAATGCTGCCAAGCCGTCTTTTGGGTATTTTCTTTTCTGGGGCGCCCACTCCTATTTTCTCTGGAAGTTTTGGGGCGAAGATTTTGTTATTTAGCAATGTCCTATGTGGAATGATGATCTTGGATGGAAATCGCCCAGTTGCGAAGAATTCATCATCTTTTTTTGAACGAAAAAAATGACTTAGCCAGTAGGTATTTGAAGGACCACGGACATAGGGTCAAAATCCACTACTTCATGAGGACTTCCCAACAAAAAAGCTGGGTAAAGCCTTCTTATTTATGAGCATCACCGTGAGAAAACAGGATGGCCAACACACAGACCAACTGATGCGTTGGCATTGCAGATGCGAAGACGGGAACTAATCACGCCCTCGAGGCGAGTCCAGCAATCCAACCCCGCCAACCATACTGATGAAAGTTCGAAGGCTTCGGGGGTTAGAAGGGTATTCTGCACTCTCATAGGTAGATTGGATGTTCACTAGCCTCCCTAAAAGTTGGTTGGATGGCCCGTTGGCTCCAATCATGTTGGTGGTCGGCTCAGGAGCTCCTGTCTCATCATGGATTCTTCTTAGTCTTGGCTACTCCTAGAGTTTCCTCGAAATCATAATACTAAAATTAAAAAGAAGAAAATAAATCGCAATAAAACATATCAAAGCGGGTGATAATATCCCAACTAGGTCTGGAATAATTTCCAGGAGCGGAACTTAGTAAGGAGTAAGTGCGACTACAATCCTTCCAAGTTAGCATGGACATGGTGAAACTTGAGCCAGTCTTTGAGCTTGGTGACTTCAGGACTCAATTTTAGCAAGCGGGATTTTATTTCGCTTGGATGGATGCCTTTATCCGCTCTTGGATGATGAAGGTAATTCCTTGGTGGGTATTCATTCCTTGTTGAAAAAAGGGGTTCATTCCCACTTTACAACTAGGACAGCCTGGGCTCACGTGGAGATAGTCTTTAACTGGTGAGATACAAGAAAGACAATCAAGATGAAGCGAGAAGGGGATGAAAATAAGAATAAATAATGAGGCGGAACTTCCCCCAGCGATCGCTATCAACCTTGTGTCCAGCATGACTCCTTTCATTTGTGAGAGAAGGGAAGGGAAGCCCCAAGAGTTCCTAGGTAAACCGGGGCAGGAACAATTGGAGACCGCTGGCAAAATTTAGACATAAATTACTCAAGAATTTAGGATAGGAACCATTCAGCGACAACAACGACCACTGCGGCGGTCGAAGAACATGAAGAATCCAGAACGGAAATTGTTGGCGCTCGCTGACTCTTGAGTTGCTTTGTGGAAAAGAAAGCCGGTTTGTGCGCGTAATACAGGTTTGCTGGAAATAGGAGAAAGTATATCCGTTGGCCTCATCATCTGGACTCCTTTGCACAAGACTTGACTTGCAGGTATGACTTGCAGAGCTCGACACTGCAAATAATAATAATGATACTAAAAAGGGTTGATAACTATGTACTGTTGCGTAAGCAGAATTTGAGTCAAACTCTCTCACATAATACTTTTCGGAGACGCCTGAAGAAGCTAGGTAAATTCAAAATCCTCATCTCAGAGGAAGAGAACTCGATACGCAAGATGGCCACTTGGGATACGACGGTCCGGCGGTGCATACGACCAAAGATTCTAACTGCCTCACGACAGAATTAACCATGTTCAATCATAATGCTCGATTTCTGCCTCCCTCGTCATTAAATGAATAAAACCTATTATTATTCCAGAAGAATGACCCAGCCCATCTCTCTCCCCACCCGACTCCATAAGGCTGTATCAACCCAGTCAGACCCGTGCCTCTAGTTTGCCTGCCAAGCCCCTTTTGCCATCCACACAGCCACAGCCGCGCCCAATCGTCGCTCGTGTCTCGAATTAACCGGGGCCGCGCATTTCTTCAATTCACATTGCTGCTGCCTTCTGAAGAACTTCCTGTTCTTCTTTTCCCCTTGCATGCCCATCTTGGGATTATTTTTCATTTGATATCTCGACTTTTCTGGCTCTTGCGATCATTCTTGAGGGTATATTCTCTTTTGCCTGCCTCTACTCGACTTGTTTCTATCTCCATCAGCACATCTATCCTCCCGTGCGCGACCTGATCGACGTCATCTGCTGCCCGAAATATCGGATTTAACAGAGTTATCCATGCCTACCCTACTTCCTCGAGACTGGTGAGTGCAAATTAAAGCGGTTGATAATGGATTCTGCATTCTAAAATGGTGCGCACAAGAAAGAAGCTAACCGAACAATTTCTGTAGTTACTCTTGGGATTATGATTGTCGTCATAACTCCTGGTATAACTGGGGTCGCTGGGTTGCTTTTGGTGTCATAGTTTTTGGAGCGATCGTTATTTTCTTTATCCTGGCGTATGTTGTCCGAATTCTACCTTGGGAACTCGCTTCTGAATCTAACAACCTTGCAGTTGCTACAATGCTCGCCGTCGTCGCAGCCGAGGCATGCAGCCATACGCAGGCACTGCCTGGCTTGCCCCCCCTCCTCCCTATCAACAAAATCAGTATGCAGACCCGTATTATCAACAGCCTCCTCCTCCCCAGTACACACAGCAACCTCCACATGGCTACTTTGGCGGCCAGCAACCACAACAAACGGGCATCGAACTGCAACAACCCCCTAATGCGCACTATGGAGGAGAGCGAGTTTACCAGCCGCCTCCTGGGCCCCCTCCCCCGAATGGTACAAAGCCATAGTTAAGCAAAAATCTTCCATGGAAGGAGAAGAGACCCGAAAAGAATAAAAAAAAAAATCATCATATGATCCTCACCAATTCATGTCTTATATGGGTGTTTTTAATTAGTTAATATGGGTTAATATGCTCGTTATAACATCGATCGAGAGAGAGCGGCGATATCGTCCATGTATGATGGATTCGTTTGCCGTTTTTGGTTTATTACTTACCCGCATCGTTATTTCCGTGTCTTTGGATTCCCCTTCTTAGCACCAGGATTTCCCTCGTCGCGTTGATGCTATAGAGATTGTTCTTCTCCACCTCTGGGGATTAAAACTGGGAGGGTCTTGGTTTTGAATTTGGGGCGATATCCTAGTTTATACCGTCACGTTTATGTATCTATTTTCAAGAGTACCTGGATGACCCAACGATCTATAATTCAATATTAGAACCATGAAAGTCTGGGTCGCAATTAGACTAAACTGAACCGAGGGGCGAGCCGTTTCTTTGAAGCCACCAATTTTCCAGGGAACCGTTGATTCTTCCCGTTCGCGTAACCCTTTTCTCGTAGTTGGTATGGCCCAGGGTGTCCTTCAAGATCCTAGCCTCAATCTTCAAGTTTCGAGGCTGGTTGCAGAGTCGCAGGTCCAGACTCCAGACGCATGGGTTTCATCAAAATTATTTGGGAGAGTGGACCTTGCTTTCGTCATGCCGAATGGGTATGCCGTTTCAATAACTTTAAAAACGAGCCACTGAATTTTGGAGTGCGATCGACAAAGGAAACTCGTCGGACGATGACAACCAGCGAGCTAGGAGGCCACCCGAAGAAAGAGGAGAAACGGATGGCTCCAAATAACGCTGCTAACATGTGCTCAGCGCCGCGTATTACCTGGTAATACTCCTTTGGAGTATTCTGGCAACAACATCCTTCCCGTTGGTTTGCTGTGGAGAAGTAGTCGTACTGTATGAAATAGGTAAATTACTCCTCCGCTCGAGACGTTCATGAGACGAGCGCCAGTTTGGCTGCCTGTGCTGATCCCCATATTAATCGTTATTAGCCTCTCTTGAAATCCCTTTCGATCTTTTCTTCTTCCTCTCTGGACTCTTTTCCCCCCCTTCACCACCGCGATCTTTTTTTCAGTCTTTCCTTTGCTTTCAGGTCCCTTTTCCCCATTCTTTATCATTGACTGCTCCCTCGCAGGTTTTCGAGCTATTTCCCGCACCTTGTCTCTCCTTTTACTTGTTGGAAGAGGGAGTATTTATCGCCTTACAGATATCCCTTTGGTGCCTGCATCAACCCCCCTTGGAGGCGGTGCACCCATTCTGACACACCACCGCCACTCTTGAAGCGGCTTTATCAACCAGTCACTTGCATTCGACTGATGCTTTTGGGCGCTAATGCGGGCCACCTTCTTTCGCGAGTATATTATTATATGAAGAGTATTTGAGCGCATCAAGCAGAAAAAGAAACAAGAACTTACGTCCGAAACGGCTTTTTAGGCCTGTGCGCATTCTCGCATTCAACTCATTTGCGACCCTGAGATAGCAGCCATCAAACGGGTCGCCGATTTCGGGAACCACCAATTTTGAACGACCGCCGAGGGGAACGCTTGTATACAGCCTCATTTTCGCTAAAGCAGACTTTCGCTTCATATATCGCATTCGCATTTTGGTCCATCTGCTCTTTGCAATACATGCTTGCATTTATCTAGTACTATTGGGGGAAATTGGAAGTGGGATTCTTTTATCGTTCAATCCTCTCCACTGCAACCTGTGGAGTCCGACCGTGACGCTGGGAGTATTATCGCATTTGTTCATAACCCGCCAAAATGAGCCCGGTAGTAGACACGGGCTATATGACGCTATGGTCGCGAGATGCAGTTAGCGAGATTCAATCCGCCCCCGATACCTTTTCCAGCTGGGACAATTGTATGGCGAAATCCTATTGCAAGTATGTGATTGACTCCCCTCCGAAGGCTTGCGCAATATCGTTCTGTCTTTTTCCACAACCTTGAGCACTGACAAGTACCTAGATGGCCTGTCATCGCAGGTATTATTGTTGGATCATTGATTATTCTTTCTATTGTTGCCTGCGTGGTTAATTGTTTGTGTTGTGGGATTCGGTGTTGCACAAGCTGTTGTGGATGCTGCTGCCCTTCTCCTCGAAACAAACGAACAAAATACTTGGACGACCCTTACTACCAGCAGCCTCCTCCTCAGATGCCGGTAAACAATGCATATCAACCGCAACAAGCCTACCAACCACAACAAGCCTACCAAGCCCCAAAAGCTCCGCCTACATATCGTGGAGCACAGGTTGCACGGTTTGATACGCCGTCGAGTCCCGGAGCTTCAAAAGTGAATGAAGACGCACTACCTGCCATGCCCAGCTGGGACAACGCTGTTACTAGGAGGGTTGAAGATAGCAATCACCAGCCCGACGCGATGGAGATGGAGCCCCTTAACCCGGTAAACGCACACCACGAGCCCCAGCGCATGCCTTCCGCATCTCGAATGAACGGAGGTGGATATATGGGTGCTCCTCCATTAAGGACAGGGACTTCAAACAGCTATCGTGGATACGATGACCACAGCCCGTACTCTGGGGGGGGCCGTACGCCTACTTCCCCATACGACCAGCCATACCAAGACTACTCCCACGGAAACAATTTCCACTCAATGACACCGCCCCCGAATAATGGTTACCCCGGTCATCAGCCATATACTCCGGTGGGCATGGCAATTTCTTCTTCTCCGGAGCCTCGCCCGATACCTTACCGCCAGCCATCTCCCGGTATTGCCCAACAGCCACCAGTCTATAGGGGGATGTCTCCGAGCATCCCCTCCTCGCCTCCGCCGCCATTTACGGCGACGCCTGCTGCGCATGAAACCAGTGACCTGGGCCGGCCCCCGAGTCTCCTCCAAAGTGGACGCAAGCCTGCTCCTAATTCATGGAGGGATGTCTAACGTTTTTATGCACCTACGACCTAATACCCTTGTCTTTCTTTTCTCTTTTCTTCTATCATTTCGTTTGCCATCGACAGGGACCCTTGTTGTCACGTTTATCTTCTTTGGTCCTGGTTTGATCAGGAGCTTTGAAATGAGATCTTCATTTGGTGCAAATGTCTCTCCTTTTGGGCGCCAACCTAGGACCCTTCAGGATGCGATTTTTTTTATATAAATAGGCTTCCACTTATTTTTCCACTTGAGCTTTGAATGGATACTGTATTTTTTGCCTCTCTCTGTCACTTTTGCCACGTGGTCATGGAGTTTGACGATGTACGCCGGGCGCTCACTTCTTTTCCTTGGATCTGATTGCGTTGTGTATACTGCTCCCTGCTTAGTGGAGTGGACATGAATGGAACAAAAAACAGCCCTGCCCCCGCCTGATGTATATATCTACTGATGATGAAAATTTATGAATGGAGGGTGCCGGCTCTCCTCTGCTCGGGTCGTGTGCACACGAGAATTGTGATATCTTCTTTCCCCTTTTTGAACCAATCTCTGGCTGAAGAGAAAAGCGGGCAGCAGATTAAGGGCTCTTGGTATTTTTCATATTTTGTCTATGCAATTAGGTGCTGGCATTAGATGTTGTCTTGACTTTATTCAAGGAACTTTTATATGACCCTGATACATTTCCGAGATCGTGTAAAAAATTTTTGTTTTGGATTAATGCTCATCTATGTAAGCAAGCCTTTGGATATCACGAAGTAGGCTTTTTTTACTCCTTCAGGGTGAAATCAAAATCTTTGAATGCCTCCTTGAAAGCGATCGCGTCTGCCTCCTCTTCCTCCTGTGACTGCACGTCATGCTTCCAATTAATGCGCTTCTCTAGCTCCATCAACTTGGCCAGGACCCGTCGCCCGAACTGCAGGTCGAAGCGGAAGTCGGAGCCTAGCGGAAGAAGGAGAGTTTTCTCCGTACCCTTCGTCGTATCAGTATCTGGGTCGGAAGAAGACGAAGAGGGATCCCAAATCCAGACGCGAAAGAAATCTCCCGGTTCGCTGCTAGGATCGCTAGACGAGGACGCGGCTTGGGATTCGAACTTGGGGTACTTCAGGTTCTCTGCCTCGACTTTGAATGCGGCGTCGACGAGACCGCGTTTGATGAGTGTGAAGGGCACAGGGAGGAATTGCCAGTGGATATGGATTCCGTTTCCGCGGCTAACTTCCCACGTCACGGCGCCTAGGTCGCCGTTCGTGCGCTGCTGCAACATCGAGTGGAGGGATGAGCGGTATTTTTGCATTTCGTTGTAGGTGGAGAGTCGGGCTTCTTGGTCGGAGATGCTGTTCAGGGTTGGGGTGTGGTTGAAGGGGATGATGAGCATGTGCCCTGGGAAGCCTAGTGAGGGGAATGTTTTTGATGTTGGGAGGGGACCTTTGGCGGTGGTTAAGTAGCTCTCGTTGCCGATTGAGGTGATGAGGTGAGTGGCGATATTGGGGTTTGATAAGCAAAAAAAACATTGATCGGGGCCGGGAGGCGGCGCACGAGCGCGTTTGCGTGGCCGGTGGTTATCGTCATCATCGACAGCGAATCTCTGGTAGGATGCTTTCTGACTGGCTAGAGGTTTTCGCTTACCCTGTGTGCTGGTGAGGGGAGATGCTGTTGCACCAACAGGAACCGAGAGGGGCAGGGGTGCCTTCGGATCTAGGCTGAATGCATACATCCATTTTTGCTTGGAGGTTCTGCTGTATGATGCTAGGCTGATGAAACGGGTAAGTGGTTTGGCATCGGGTTCGTCTTCTGTAGGTAGGTGAAAAAAGGGCTCCCGCTCAAAGAAGAAGTTTTCCGCGGCTGAAAGGTGATAACGAGGTTTCAGTGTTGAGCAGAGGTCTGCGATACACTGTGATTCCTCGGGGGGGCTAGCATCCTCTGGTACCGGTACTTTGGAGCCAGTGCGAATCCCCTTCGGCCACTGATGGGTGACGAGAATGTCAGCACTGTGGGCGCCATTGAGGGTTTTCGCATCCGATTCCGTGTAGCCTGGGTAGAATTTATCAGTCGATTTACCCCCCTGCTCCAAACTACCGCCTAGAGCGACTATTCGGATTCCTTCTGCCGTCTTCAGCGTGCCTCGTTTCCCAAGAAAGTACAGATTAGGGCAGACCTCGTCGTCTGCTTCAATCCTCTCAATCACTTGGGCGGGAAGTGGTCTGCTTCCCAGGGTGAAGTAAGTTGGAAGTGGCACATTAATATTCCCTTGTAACAGGGAAGCCATCTCCCCGAGTTCATGTTCTGTCGAGCAATCGCCGAAGAGATCACCGGCAATGATGGCAAACGCGAAATTCTGCTTGGTCTGGAGTTTTGCGAGTTTGGTGAACACATCTTGCAACTCGCAGTTCACATTCCCAACAACAACACTAGCTTATAAATTAGCGCCCTGAAGAGAGTCATGTTTCATTGACACTTTAGAACTCACATTTTGGAGGCCATATCATCCGGGCTGGCTCGGGTTTTCTGGGCAAGTATGATGATGTAACCGCTGTTTTTCGCATAGTACAATGAACCCACAGTGCGTTTGACAGCCCACTGCTGATGAAATAACAAATATCAAGCGTGACTCGTATCTGATATTAATTTACACAGGTCAGGTTGAGTTTTTCTTGTCCACACCGAATCCTCATTGTCCTGTTTGAACTTCAGTTTTGCCAAAAACGTCTGGGAGCTTGGGCCAAGCTGTAGGTCACGTGGTACCCTTGAAGCACGTGTTTTTTTTTGCAAACGCCGCCAATCTCCGTACCGGAAAAAAGAACTAGCGGTGCCGATGAATTTTTTTGTCGATCTGATAAAGTGGTGGAGAGAGCAAGATACCTTATAAGCGTGAAACCGGCCCCGATTTTCTGAACGGCCGCTGCTTCGGATCGTTGCCATTGGCGCTCACAATGGTGACAGCGATGCCGGCTTCGCGGACAAAGTCCGTGAAGCGCGTGAAGAAAGGAACAGAGACAACAAAGCAGCATCGATTCGAGCCGTTTTCCCAGCGTGTGGCCAAGCTGAAAATTGATCCTATCCACCGTGTGCGCCGGCCAAGTTTTGGAGATGAAGAAGCGGACGGGACCTCATCGCACTTCCGGTCGGCCTTCGAACATTGGACTGAATTAAATTTGTCGGAAAATTTCGTCGTATTCGCTCGTCGCGTCAACCCGCTTTGCGAGAGCTTGGTTCAGATTCTTTACCATGAGGAAAAAATTATGGGTTTGCTGGTGGAATACATTGACAAGCGGGATCGGCTGTCTATAGAGCCTCTTCTGAGCCTTCTCGCTCAATTCGCAAGAGATTTGGGTGCCAGGTTCGAGAAGTACTTTGCGACTTCGGTAACCCTCGTTGCATCCGTTGCTGCTACTCACCCTGATGTTGAAGTAGTTGAATGGAGCTTCACTTGCTTAGCATGGACATTCAAATTTTTGTCTCGACTTCTGGTCCCGGACTTGCGCCAGCTTCTAGGGATCATGACTCCGTATCTCGGCAAAGAGCGCCAAAAGCCGTTTGTGGCTAGATTTGCTGCAGAGTCGATGTCGTTTCTTATTCGCAAGGCAGGACTACTTTACCACAAGAACCAGATGCCTCTCCAGCTTGCTATCTCCTACCTCCTCGATGACTTGCGTCAGACCGCCGCTGATTCGAAGAATGTAGAGCTGTACAAAGCGGGTCTCATGGCAATGTTCTCTGATTCTATCAAAGGAGTCAAGAGTGGGATTCACTCGAATGGGACGGATATTTTCCGCTGTATCTTGGAAGTTGCGTCTGGAGATGGTGATCTTCAGGATAGTCTTGGACTAGATGTTGCGAGCGGGGTCTTGGTCAATATCCTTCATAATACTATCTCGGATACTTTCGAACCGATCGCGGATGTGATTAAATCATATATCGAAGCCAATTGCTCCAAACCGGATAAAGCACACGCAGATTTGTGCTGTCGGCTGATATTTTTTCATGTCGCTACTCGGAAAGGCTCGCGGGTGAAGAACTGGAAGCCTGTGCACCAATCGTTATTGCTTTTACTTCACATGGCAGAAAAGGCGCCTGGTGCGTATACCGATGCCATACCTCAGCTTCTTACTACGGTTGCATACGCGCTCCAGCTTTCTCCCATGGATGAAATGCTACCTTTCATGCGGCCTCTGATGGATGCGGTGGTTGCCGACAAACTTTCGGCTTATTTCTTGTCGTTTTGCGCTACCTTTTCAGAGTGGGGTGCGGAGAGGTTTCATAGTGTTGTACTTCCATATTTCCAGAGGTTAGTCAAGAATCACGACGTGGCGGCTGATCGCATCTAATGCTGTTTTGCAGATTTGTTAACAATTCATGGCAACACCATGAACATGCTCTTTGCTTGTCACTCCTACGATTAAACCAGGCTGGGTGCATAACCTCCGAACCAGCAAAACCCGGATATATCACTTGTCCAGCTTCCTGGAAATCCCGGGTTCGAGATTCGTTGAGCAAGGCCGATTCTAGTACCAACGAATTGGCTCTTCTCAATGCGTATGCTAAACTTCCAGCGGCATTATCCTTCTCTGCTGAGCCCTCTATCATACCTGAAATGACCAAGGCCCTTCATAACCATATATCCTCTATTTTGGAGGAGGTTGACTCTAACGAATCTGCTCATACTAAGTTCTTCCTTGGTCAGGGGTTTAAAGCCTATGTTGATCTCGCGTCACGCTCAGGTGATTGTGACCCTGGTCTTTGGGATGGCATCACTCTGGTCGTTGAAAAGCACTCCCGCCTTCGTGTTTTTCTCGAGGCGGTTTTGGCCTATATAACCGCGTGCTCCAACCGCGTTGACTTTAATAAGGCCACGGTGGAAGGATTCGCAGACGCATTGATCACCAATCTTGCGGCGCCCTCTCACTTACTGAGGTTGGTATCATTGAAAATTCTGCGCGAAATGGTGCAAGCCTCCGGCGAAGACCCCGCACTTATCTCTATAGCCATTGAGATTGAGGAAAGTCCGTTGACCTTGCAAAGCGCGAGAGTCTTGTCGATGCAAGTCCGCAAGATTGCTCTTTCCTACCCCCAGGTGGTATCACGCAGGTGGATGCCTAGATTACTCCCAAATTTCTGTTTCGGGCTCTTCTCAAAGAAAATGGCTCCGCTGTGGGAGGATGCTGCGGCTGCTTTGAAATCCATGAGCGAGCATTCTGAAGGTGAAAGGATTGTCTCCGAGTTGGCGATTCAATGGCTCCACGAGAGGGGATCGGCCCCATCAAGCTCTGAGACCGAGGGTGATGACGATGGAATTTACGCATCTGGAGATTTCCAGTGCTTCAATGCATTAAAGGTCGAGAGTGTATCGGCGACGAATTTCCAAATCCCTGAGCCCGCCTTGACACTCATGGAGGAATTCGAAAACGATCATAGCTTTGCAGATGTGGTCCCGGCTTCTCCTCGGACGCAAGCCCTGCGTGTATTTAATGCCATTCCAAACATTGCCGAAAAGCGGTCTCGGCAGATAGTTCCATTGTTCTTGTCCTGGGCTTTACGTGATGAAGAGGATGGCCCCCCTGGTGGTGAGGCGTTACCTGCAGAACCAGATTCCGTCCAAGAAACCTATATTCCATGGGGGTTTCATGATCGCCTGTCATTCCTTGCACTGCTAGGGCAATTCCTCAACCCGCTGGTGTTGTTTAAGTCATCCGAAGTCCACGAGGCTCTCATGGGCCTGCTTTGCCATGGTAATTCGGAAATCCAGAAATCTGCTCTCAAAGCCCTTTTCACTTGGAAGTCCGCCGGAATTGTGCCTTATCGAGAAAATCTCTTGAATGTTTTAGATGAATCTCGGTTCAGTGATGAGCTTGCAGTGTTCGTCCGAGTCGGTAAGGATGACAGTTTGATCGAAGAGAAGCACAGGGATGATGTTCTTCCCGTGCTTCTTCGACTTCTCTACGGACGAATGATCTCAAAAGCTAGTGCGGGTGCCGGTCAGGCTGGGCAAGTCGGCCGAAGAAAAGCTATTCTCAGGACTCTGGCACAACTTCCTGATCCTGAATTTGATATCTTCATGCGTGTATCATTCGGCCCCCTAGGAGATGTTCAACTCCTTCAGGACGGCCTGGTCGACCAAAAGACTCTCCTCACGGATCTAGTCAGCTCAAGGAGACAGATGGGTCTAGTAAAGCTAATAGAGACCGTCTTTGGTACCCTTCAAACTCGGATGGCACCGTATGCGGAGAAATCGATGAACGTTGTTTTATACTGCCTTGTTAGGGCCTGTCGGGCGCTAGACAAGGAACAACAAGGCACTGTTGTGGATCCACAGGAAGGGCGTCTTTCAATCGCGCTGCGAAACATTCGACAGACTTGTATCCGCTGCCTTGACCTCATATTCTCCATTTCGCAGGATCAAGATTGGACCCCGTACGTTCGTATCATATTCGATGAAGTCGTTAATCCTAGGCTCGAGAATTTGCCTATAGAGACTGCACAAGGAGTATCTGGGCTTCTTCGATTATTCAATGTCTGGGCTTCTGCTTCAAGATCATCATTTTACCTCGTGCAACACAACAAACTTCTCCTGACCAAGATTGTGGATTGTCTCAACGTCGAGTCAGCTCGCGATGAAGTCAAGATATTTGTTATGGATGAAATTTTGACGCCTTTAATTCGGCTTGCCCTTGGGAAGGAACTCGAAGACGAAGAGACGATGGGGGATGTCCCTGCTGATGAGATTCGTTCCGAAGTTTTAGCTCCTTATACCGAGCATATTCTCTCCCACCTCAGTCGTCTACTTAGACGCGGCCCCTCCAAGCCTGTTCTTATATCTGGAGTTCACACTTTATCTAGCATCGCTCCCTGCGTTGAGTCTTCGAAAGAAACTTCGAGCTTGATCAGCATAACGACGTACCTTCTCAGACAGCCTCCCGATAGGGTATCTCCCAAAACAAAGTCTGATCTTCTCCACAGCTTGGAGCACTTTTTACCGCTCTATAATATCCACGAAGATCAAAAACTCTCCCAGGATGTGTTCGAAGCAGTTTGCTCCATGTTCGACTACTTCAAAGACAACAAGAACAGGGAGCGCTTATCCCGGGTTTTTACCGCCTTCGCCAATCATGATCCTGAACTCGTTGAAGTAGCTACTCTGTGTGAAGATTTAAATTCTATATCCACTAGAAAACTTGAGGTTGATTACGAGCGCCGGTTACAGGCTTTCAGGGAAATTACTGAGAACCGTTGGGAATCCCTGAACGCGAAACAATGGCGGCCCTTGCTTTACAACATGCTTTTCCATGTTAAAGATGAAGAGGAACTAGCTATAAGGTCCAGCGCCTCTTTTGGCCTCAGGAGATTTATAGAGAGAGCTACACTCAAGGCTAATAACACTGAGGAGCAGTTTGAACCGCTCGTTAGCGAAGTCCTGTTCCCTTCGCTGCAGAGTGGGATCCGGCAAAAATCTGAACTCATCCGACTAGAATTTGTCTTGGTGCTAGGCCACTTTGTCAAGCTGAACCCAACGCGCCCTTCCGTACAAGATATGCATGGGCTTCTTGTTGGTGATGACGAAGAAGCCTCATTCTTTAACAATGTTCTCCACATTCAACAGCATCGCCGTCTCCGAGCCTTGCGCCGGCTCGCTAATGAAGCTGCGAAAGGAAATATTCAAGCCTCAAATATTAGCGCCATTTTCATTCCTCTCAATGAGCATTTTGTATTCGACGAAGGATTAGACGAGAGCACCCACAACCTTGTTGCAGAGGCCGTCAATACAATTGGAACTCTTGCGGAGTCGCTTGAGTGGAGTCAATTTCGGGCTATATTCAGAAGATATCGTGGCTACATGCAGAGTAAATCCGAGGTCGAAAAAAGTGTTCTGAGGCTCCTGGGAAAGATGTCTGATTCTTTAACCAATGCCATGTCCCAGTTTAAGTCTGCCACTCCAGAGGTCGAAGATGAAAACGGGCAAATTGATGCCGCCGCAGCCCCTAAGTCTACACTTGCTCGATCAATACCGTCTGCATCTAAGGTTGCGACTGAGTTGACTACCAATTTTACGCCTGCGCTTACCAATTTTATCCACCACAAGAACGAGGCAGAAATGAGTTTACGACTTCCGGCAGCCGTTACGACCATCAAGCTTTTGAAGCTGCTGCCAGAGCCCGACATGGCCATTCGCTTGCCTCCGGTCCTTCTCGACGTTTGCAGTATCCTTAAAAGTCGAGCTCAGGACTCGCGTGACACGGCTAGGAAAACACTGAACGATATCGCGCTTCTGTTAGGCCCCTCTTACATGAGCTACATACTCAAGGAGCTCCGTAACACCCTCAAGAGAGGTTACCAACTTCACGTCCTTTCGTTCACGGTCCATTCTATTCTGGTGGCCACCACAGACGATTTCAAGCAAGGCGATCTAGACTATTGCCTTGCTGACCTTAGTTCCGTGGTGATGGATGACACTTTTGGTACAGTCGGCCAGGAAAAGGAAGCTGAAGAATACGTGAGTAAAATGAAGGAAGTCAAAAGCAACAAAAGTTTCGACTCTATGGAGCTATTGGCGAAGAATTCCACCGTGCGGAACCTGGCGAATTTGGTCCGCCCTCTCCAAACCCTTTTGCAGGAGAAGCTCAATTCCAATATTGTGAAAAAGGTGGACGAGCTATTACGCAGAATTGGAGTGGGCCTAATGAGAAACCCGGGCGTGGAAAGTCGTGACATCTTGATGTTCTGCTACGAAGTAGTAAAGGAAGTGTACCGGGAGCCAGCCCAAGCTGGAACACAGGCTGTGAAATCCATGCAGGAGGAAAACTTTCTGATCAACCTCAAAGGCTCGAAGCGGGGTGAGAAGCGAGGAAGCACTTCTTCCTATGTCCACAAACTCATTCGTTTTTCGTTTGATGTGCTGCGCTCGATCCTGGGAAAGTTCAATTCACTCCTCACTCCAGCCAATTTGTCAGGATTCCTACCAATGATCGGTGATGCTTTAGTCCAGGGTCATGAGGAAGTGAAGATATCAGCTCTTCGGTTGCTGTCCACAATCATCAAGGTTCCGCTGGCGGACATCGATAATAATGCTCCTGTTTATTTCACGGAAGCTGTTAAAATAATTAAGGAAGCTCCCAGCACAAACACCGAAGCTGCTCAGGCGTCGCTGAAGATGATTTCCGCCATGCTACGAGAAAGGAAGAGCGTAAAGCTTAGAGATGGGCATCTTGCTTATCTCCTTCAGCGCCTCACATCTGATATCGAGGAGCCGGATCGTCAGGGGGTGACTTTCAACTTTATTCGGGCCGTTATGTCTAGGAAGCTTGTGGTCGCTGAAATGTACGAACTCGTGGATCACATCGCAATGATGATGGTTACGAATCAGACACGCTCTGCGCGTGACTTAGCCCGTGGTGTGTATATCCACTTTTTGGTTGAGTATCCCCAGGCGAAGAATCGGTGGTCAAAGCAACTAAGTTTCTTGGCCAAGAATCTTGAATATAAGCACCAAGACGGCCGTCAATCAGTTATGGAGGCAATCCACATGCTGCTATCTAAGACAGGACAGGAGTTGGCGCAAGACATCGTCAGCACATTTTTCCTTCCAGTGGTCATCGCTATGGCAAACGATGATGCCGCTGAATGCAGGGAACTGGCAGGAGCTCTTCTCGAGGAATTTTTCAGAAGGGCAGACAGGGAGCAGATGAAGGCTATCCTTGGACCTCTGCGGTCATGGCTTGAGCAAACAGAGAATCCTCTCCTGAGTAGCACTGGCCTTCAAGCCCTGAGGATCTATTTTGAAACAGAGGGAACAGAGAAAGAGAAAGAAGCTGCTTTTATTACCAAAATTCTTCCACGTACCATGCGACCAATCCTCAAAGCTATGGATACGGAAAATTGGCAAGCCCTCTATTATTCTCTTCAGCTTTACTCGAAGCTTTGCAAGTCTGTCCCTTCTACCGCGCTCTCTCCGGAGCAATCCGAAACCTGGAGTATCATCTGCGAGTGTTTATTTTACCCCCATGCTTGGGTGAAAACTTGTGCCACAAACCTCGTTGGCGTATGGTTCGCTGACTTGGCCAAATCGAATGCTGCGGACGGATACCATTCTCTTCCGTTGGTTGGCTCCACTGGCCTGGCTTTGGACAGGGAAACTATGTTGCTGTTGATTCGCGCCAACTTACGCTGCCTCCACACCCCGGGGATTAGTGAGGAGCTTGCTATGCAGACTGTTCGCAACATCGTATTCCTTGGTCGCTGTTGCGCTCAAAATAGCCTTGAATTTCCCGCTGCTGGAGCCAACGAACCTGGGCTGGACGAAGGTGGTAGTAGTGGCGATGACGATGACGATAAGCAGGTCGCTGAGGAAGTTGAGGACGACGCTAAAACCACGTCAAAGAAGTCTGCTATGCATTACATCTTCCAACAGGCGTCCTCTATCTTACGTAGAGAGCTTCTTACTACGAGGGCGGAGTCTCTGATACCAAAGACCGCTTCCATTGGTCTCCTCGCTGCTCTTTGCCGTCATCTCGATGGGGAGCAAATCCTCAAATCATTACCCACGATACTCCTCCCTCTGCAGCACTTGACCGATTCGTCTATCCCGGCTCCCCGCTCAAGTGATGAAGCCTTTAAAGAATCCTACAAAGCCCTTGTTTCCAATTGCCACGAGGTTCTTGATCTTCTCCAGAAGAAGCTGGGTACTACCGAATACATAAACCAGATGGCGCTTATCCAAGACGAGATTAAGAAGAGGCGTGAGGGAAGGCGAGTGAAACGTCGTATTGAAGCAGTTACAGAGCCAGCGAGATACGAACGAGACAAGAGGAGGAAGAATGACCGCAAGCACGAGAAGAGAAGGGAGAAGGGAGCGGAGCACCGAGGAAAGCGACGGGGTTGGTAAAGGAGCCACGAACTCCAATGGTTCCATGCACTGGGTGCATTGGGTAACTTACAAAAAATAACGGCGTTGAAGGAAAGGATAGAAAAATTTGGGAGTCTAGTATTATTTATCATTATTGTACAGATTTTTAAAACATCAGTACAGATCGTTGCACATGTGTGATTCAGAGTAGAGTGTAAATATATGAGCAGTGAGGTATCAATAAAACAAATCAACCGAGTTTTAAAAACGCCTTTTCGAGTCTATACCGCATGTTTTGAAAGTAGAAAAAAGAAATGTGCATCAGTCAGCCGTTTTTCAAGACTTTGACCCTGGATCGGATTTCGGGGTAACAGATCCATCATCCCAAAATTCCATATCCCCATCTCGATACCCGCGAGTTATTTTGTCTCCCTGCTCTTTAATAATGTCTTCTAATGTCATTTTCTTGTCGAAAAAGATATTCAGATGGTCACTGATAACGTGACGATTGCTGCAGTGCGGGCAACTGATCAGGACGGTGCCCTTATGATAGCCATGTTTGGACATTCGATGGGCCGAGCGACTGCCGCATGGTTTGCAGGTGAACGTGATCTGATAAGCCGGTTCTTGCTCCCGACGCAATCGGTTCTGTTCTTCATTTTGGGCATCCGTGGTAGGGTTGGCGGGTCTGTCTGTAAGAGAGTTCTTGGAAGCAGACGAGTCCGAGTTGTACCGGACAGGGAAAACTTGGATCGGACGTCTGTTCCGCTGTTGGAGAGGTCGGAGGGTATTTTGGCGGGTTACCTGGGAGAAGAGACGGGAAAAAGCTCCTTGGGAGAGTGTTGTAGATTGGGTAGCAGGGGAGTAGATGGCACGCAGAGCGTGAGAGAGAGGCATAAAAGGACGCATTATGTTTGATTTTGATACTTGGTGCAATTGAGCCGGAAGACACGTTGGTTGAAGGTGAACGCTGTTGATCTGTCAGTCGCTCTCTGGTGATTTACGATGATGACGGAGTTTTGCGCCGGATTTACTTTCTTCCAGCTGCCTCTCTCCTCCGCGGCGTCTTTTACTCTTTGTCCAACTCTCTGGAAGAGATAGTACCTGCCCTGTTCTTGAGGAGGATGCGTCGAAAGCGCAGAGAACGCCTGGGATCTGCGAAAATTGCTTCCAAGATAATTCTTTGAGCTTCTTGGTCCAAAATATTACGTCCTCACACTGTGGGCTTCCCTAACTCCAAGCTCATTCTCCTCCAGCCTGCCCCGCACAAGTCCCGTGTATAGTCGGTTGAAAGGCACGAGTCAAGAAAATGTCTCTGAGAGCAAGGCAGAGGATTCGGGCTCCACGGAGGGTGAGTTAAGCTCTCTTTTTCATTTCTATGATCCTCCTGTCTCCTTTTCTATTTACTTGATCGCCACGAACACCCGGGAGGCATCTCCGGCGGGCAGAGGGACTGAATAAAGTCAACCCGCCCCTTCAACTCCCCAATTATTATTATTATTTTTAATGATGTTCTTATATCAATCCAACTAATGGGAAATTTCATAGGGTCTTGCGGCCTCTGGGCCTGACGGATTCGAAACTAATTGGAATGACCTAGCAACCTCCCTCCAGAAGATTCATACTAAAAATGCCTCCACGCTTTCCTTCGAACAGCTATACCGCAATGCCTACAATATCGTGTTGATGATGCGTGGCGATGACTTATATGATCGCACTAAGCAATTTGAAAAGGAATGGCTTTGTGGCGAAGTCCAGAAGCAAGTCATCTTGGGCATCTCCTCTAGCCTTCTTCTAGCCAATGAGGTTGTCGATATGCAAGATCAAGCGAGTGAAAGACAGGCAGCTGGAGAAAAGTTCCTGAGAGTGCTAAAGGAAGCCTGGGAAGACCATCAATTATGTATGCAGATGATAACAGATGTCTTGATGTATATGGTTAGTCACCCTGGTGCCTGCGCCCCTCAGACCGGCATTAAGTTAACGGTAATTTTTTCTGGATTACCTAGGACCGTGTTGTGAAAGCAGATCCCCGGAAAGTCTCGATATACATAGCATCTATGGCACTATTTCGCGATCACGTCCTACGATCCCCAATCAAGCCCAAATCAAACACAACGGTTTTCGATGTGCTCAAAACTACCGTACTTTTTATGATTCAACTGGAACGCTCAGGGCATATGATAGATCGCCCCTTGATACGGCATTGTATTTATATGCTTGAGGGCCTTTATGAAACCGAGACAGAGGAGGAGGCCTCGAAGCTCTACCTAACTTCATTCGAACCGGATTTTCTAGAAACAAGCAAGACATTTTATCAAGCAGAAGGAAAGCGGCTACTAGAGACGGCGGACGCCACCACCTTTTGTCTAGCCGCTTCAGACCGAATCGCAGAGGAGAACGAACGATGTCTCTATACGCTTTCATCCCTCACGGAAACGAAAATAAAAGACGTCCTGGATGATGAACTGATCAGAAAAAACATCTCTGAAGTCATCGGGTTCAAAGGAACTGGAGTTCAAGCCATGATTGACAACGACAGGTTAGACACTTTAAGCAGAATTTACCGTCTGAATGCCCGGGTGGACAATAAGAAGGCATCCTTGACAGCAGCAGTTCAAAAGCGCGTTGTCGAACTAGGGCAGGAGATTAACGCGGCTTCAATTGCTGTGACCCAAGCACCCATAGGGGGCGAGAAGAAAGCGGCCCAGAAAGACAAAGAGAAGCCAGTAAACCAACAGACAGCATCGGCTATCAAATGGGTCGATGACATCCTAGGCCTTAAGAACAAGTTTGATAGGATATGGAAGGGTGCCTTCGCTTCTGATCAGGTGCTGCAAACCGCTATCACCACCAGCTTCTCTGATTTCATAAACTCTACTCGACGCAGTTCAGAGTTCCTTTCACTCTTCTTCGACGAGAACCTCAAAAAGGGGATAAAGGGGAAGACGGAAAGCGAGGTTGATACTCTTTTAGACAACGGAATTACTCTTTTGCGTTACCTTAAGGACAAGGATCTCTTCGAGGCATACTACAAGAAACATCTTTCGCGGCGCCTTCTCATGAAGCGGTCTGTCAGTATGGATGCTGAGCGACAGATGATATCGAAGATGAAGATGGAAGTCGGTAATCAGTTCACACAGCGCCTGGAGGCCATGTTCAGGGACATGACGATCTCTGAGGATTTGACTGCCAGCTACAAACAACATGCCCAGCACACGGGTGACCCGGATCAGAAGCGAATTGACCTGGATATTAATGTCCTCACAAGCACTATGTGGCCCATGGAGATCATGTCGAACACCAGAGATGGACAGGTTGAGCTTCCTTGTATTTTCCCGAAAGATGTCGAGAGCGTCAAGCAAAGCTTTGAGCAATTTTATCTCAGCAAGCACAACGGCCGCAAGCTTTCGTGGCAACCAACCATGGGCACCGCAGATCTCCGGGCAACCTTCCATAGGTCCAATGGAAAGGTTCAGCGCCATGAGCTCAATGTCTCTACCTATGCTATGGTGATCTTGCTGCTTTTCAATGACATTCCGACGGGCGACTCCATGACATTCAAGGATATTCAAGCTCAAACCAGGATACCAGATCACGACCTAATTCGAAATCTGCAATCCCTTGCGGTGGCCCCTAAGACCCGAGTTCTAAAGAAAGACCCTATGAGCAAGGACGTTAAACCTACGGATAAGTTTTTCTTCAACAATGACTTTGAGAGCCCCTACATGAAGGTTCGCATTGGCGTAGTCAGTGGCGGGGCCAACAAGGTCGAGAGCCAAGATCAGAGGAAGGAGACTGAAAAGAGAATGAGCGATGAGCGAGGCGCAAGCATTGAGGCTGCCGTGGTACGGATTATGAAGTAAGTTGACCTCTTGTACTCCCCAAAAGGAACCACCCTACCGAGTAGTCGACTGATCAAATAATTTTAGACAACGAAAGACCTTGGTTCATTCTCAACTCATTAGCGAGGTTCTCAGCCAGCTTTCTGCCCGCTTCGTCCCCGACGTCAACATGATCAAGAAGCGCATTGAAAGTTTGATCGACCGTGAGTATCTCGAACGACTCGGGGAGGAGCCACCTACCTACGGCTATATTGCATGATCCTGGAGTTTCTTCTACTTTTCGTGACCGTTACTGGCAAGTGTTTTTATCCTAACGGGAAACCCTATTTTCCTCCTTTGTCCTCCTTTCTCTTCCCGTTTATCTTTACGTCTGCACTTGATGTGTGTTCGGAGGGTTGGTTTTTTTTTTTTTTTTTTTTCACGTCGAATTAGGGTTTCGTTTAGCTTGGCGAAGGGCGTAAAAGGGATTTGATCTCTTGCACTATAGATTTATCTATCTTTCTCTCTTTCCTTTCTCTCTACTCCGTACCACATGAATGCTTCAACACTTTGGCAGTGTTTTGCCAGTGATGTTATATTACGAGGGCGATGATGATGATGCTTTTGGCACTAAATGACACCACTTAAGATTTGGGTTATTTAGATATCATGCTATAATAAATAAAAGAGATTTATTAAAGCATAAAATTTCTAGAACACACCTCAGCGCCATATACACTATCCCCACTCTTCTGAGAGCAAAACCAATGATCCCAAACGAATTTCAAAAGCGAAGGGTAGAAAAAAAATAAGGTATCTTAGTAGAACGGAAAAAAAAAAGAAAAAATAAAGAAAGAAAACGCCGATTCATGCATGCTTCTAAGGTGCAATCAATAACCCCCCCCCCCCCCCAATCCAAACCACAGGATGGAGGACAGAAAAAAAGGGAAGGGAAGAAAGGCTCAGCCTCATAAAACCTCAACCTCCCCCCTATCCCACGCCCTCTTAACACCCTCCCACCTAACGACCCAAACATCACCCATCCGCATCGTGCTCCCCAGCTGCTCCCTCTCCACCCCATCCCCTGGCGGCGCAACAATCCTCACCTCCTCCACCAAGCACCTCACAAACACCACCTCCCTCATATCCGGGCCCTGGACCATACTTGTGCCCCCCGCATTATCATCTAACCGCCTCAATTGCTGCGGAAACGAGCCTAGAAATGAGGAGCCGTAGTGTCGGGCCAGGAGCGTCTGGTGGGTAAACAGAAAGTTGACCTCGGTAGAAGAGAGCGGGGATGGGTTACTCATTGCCTCTGCCGTAGGGACAGGAACGGAATCTTCGGGTTGCTGTTGTTTATCTTGGGAATTGGCGGGGTTTGATGAAGACGAAGAGGAGACACGGAGCAGGTAGTGCATGCTGTGCTTGGTGAGTTTAGAGAGACGTTGGCGGAGGAAAGAGCGGATTAGGTATTGGGATCTGGAGAGATCTGTTTGGAGAATGGAGAGCTTGAGGTTGAGGGTTGGGTTTGCGTTGGCGCTGGTATTGTTGGTGGGGACTGAGATGGGATCGGAGGAGGAGGCTGCTAGGTCTTCGATTGATTCAATCTAGTTGTATGTTAGATGGGGGAGGGGGAAAAGAAAACCAAGGTAGGAGGGACGACATAGAATGGGGAATATCTCAGGGGAGGAGAATGGAATTGGAAAACTGGTGGTGTACCTGTTGTCGGACTCGTTCCATCATTCTTTCCATGAGACGTTCAGGCCATGGGAGGAGCTCAGGGACGCTTCGCTCAGCAACCCAGTAGCGGGTGAGGAGCTGGTGGTCAAGAGCTGTAGATTCCGGGCTGGAGACATTGTTGCGGTCAACGGAGGCAAGGATGTCATCGATTTCCATGACAGGCGATAGATGCGCAATGCAGCTCTGTTCAGCGTTGGAGAAGCGGGGGAAAAGCGAAGTTGGTGGTGGGACATGCAAAAGGCGGAGCGGAGGCGGAGAACCATGGCTGCCTCAGGTTGAGGTGGTTGGAAGAAACATGGGAAAATTGGTGCGGTGGCCTACAGGCGAAAGACGCGGCCTACGATTACGAGAAGAAGCATTGTTTTGAAATTTCTTTCATTGTTCCAACAAAGGAAATTATGTCTTTATCTTCCAAGCACTTCCGCCCCCAAAAAGCATCGGGTACTATCACCAACTCCACATATGTACAAGTGCACTGACACTCGGGGTTCACAATAAAAAACCATCCTCTGCGTTTGTTTTGGGCAGGTTAATATTACCACTTCTGAGATACTGCCAAGCATATCAAGATTATCGTCTTTGTTGTCTGACGAGCCGCACATCGATATGTACTGTGTACGGCAAAGGACGAGGCACTACCTCAAGATTGTACAGGAAAACGGGGCCAACGGATTAAAAGACGGTAAAGGTAAAGAAAAGCTTTGGAGAAGGAAAAATGCCGGTAGGCAAGGTATCATAAGCGTAAGATACTGAGGTTCGAACAAAATAAGAGAGGGGAAAATCGGGAGAAATTCGTCCAGAACATAGGAAAAGGCCAAACGGAGTGACCGACGTGAAGGTGAGTTCAAGTTTAGTTGGTCGTCAACCAAGTATTTGTAAGGTATCGATAGATAGATGAGCTTATTTTCAGCTCTAAAAGGGGTTGAGGTATTGCCAAAATCGACCGTTGTCATCAAAAAAAAAAAAAAAAAAAAAAAAGCTGGATAGTGGTTTATCCATTGCAATGGCTGAAACGTGAGATGGATAACCGAAAAAAAGACACTAGAAGGGAAGAATCTCAAGCGAATGGATTGAAACTGTTAACACGAAGATGCCTGCCGGATGCAAGGTTACAGGCGTCGATATGATGTGTATCCAAGTTCTCGAATGCGAAAAATCAAACCCGAACTCCAATAGTTTTCGTAAATTCGTTCGACCAACGGGATGTGGCAGGAGGGACGTGATGGGCCTTCAAAAAGGAAGTGAAAGCTGGATTATTAGACCCGCGCAATTCGCTTCAGTTTCGTCAAAGCTTGTCAACATCAAGTTGACTCGATAGGAATTAGACAAATGTCCATCGTGGTTTCAATAAGATAACATGCGACGGCCGGAAAATCGGGCCGAGCCTGGGCTGTCGCCAAATGGAGAGCCTAGCAGTCTACGGTCACTGCCGGTGTTCCGACATCGTCCCGTAGGGCTGTCCTCCATTTGGGGAGATTGCTGACCAAAAGCGAAAGTTTGGGCTCGATTTAATTTGGACCTCTGTTTGACCTTCCCGAGGCCGCGTTCACAAGCAAATTCATGTTCTTTAGCAGACATTTCAACGTAGTTTTGTGGGAAACAAAGTGGTCGATGCTCCGCAAAGAATCCACTATAACCTCCCTCAAGAATGTACATATCCGGGTAACTGAGCTGGGGGTATTGATCCACGTTATAAGCGCGATCCCGGTGGCGAAGGAATTTGGCCATGATTGGCGCACGGTGCACTGAATACTCGCAGTGCAAAATTAACACAGTACGGGGCTTGGGGGTTGCGAAAAGCTCTGCGGCCAGTGTTTCCTTGTCATTGTAATTGAGGGCTCCAGTAATGTGCCCGCCGTCATATTCATACTCAAACCGACAATCGATTATCAGAATGTTGTCGAATAGTTCGTTGAATTTCCCATCCTTGAGCTCCACGAGGGTGGTCTTGTCAATGCGAGGTAATGTATCCGCCTGATCCTCAGGTATAAAATGAGGAAGTTGGAGGCTGGGGGTTCCTTCGATATCGGTGATCGATTGAAGTGGTGCATTTGAAGTAAAATTTACCTCTTTGTCGGCAATAACATCCTCTGGGTGCTCAAACATGCTTAACGACCGTCTGCACTGTTTGCGGGGGCGCATTACTGGGTGAGAGCTCTTGCGAATTGAAGCAGCAGAAGGCGAACCGTTCCGAGCGTGGCTCCCACTGCCACCCAATGGTGGTCTGAGCCGTGAACTGGTACTCAGACCACCAGAAGAATTGTTTCTAAGCAAGGGCCGTTCCCGTTGTGGGGATTCGCCAAACATGTCCTCCAACGACATCGAGGCGCCTGAGGACGGTTTGTTCCCCTTAGTATGAAATTTGAATGGTGGTGCCTGGCTCTCCGGAGTAGGCCTAGCCATTCCCAACTGAAATGACTGAGCTTTGCTGCGGGCTAGGCTAGGCCGCAAAAATGTTGGGCGCCGTCTCCTACGAATAGTCCTATGGTTAGATCCTGGCTTTTCTAGCTTCAACACTCTGGATATTTTTGGCTGTCTTACTCAAGTTGGACATCCATCTGTAGTGCAGACGGGGACTCTGGAAGCGGACTATCGGCACTGGTCATCATCCCTGAGTCTATTGGTGAGCCCTCGAGCGTGGGAGTGTTAATTTCAACCTCAGTCGTGGTGATAGTAAACGGTGCCTTGTGTGGTAATGGAGACATATCCATGATATCCATTGCAGGGGCTGGAGAGGAAGACGGAAGTGGAGGAGTAGTCATAGTATCTATTTTCAATGAGAAATCCGAACATTTTGCCCATTCGCGACGGATATATATCTCACCACGTCTATTTCCATTCCCGAAGAGACAGGACGAGAACAAAGACCGTCGGGGCGTCGCTACCTGAGGGCTATTTTTGGTCAGCCATGTTCTTTATTGGGGATCCTCAGAAAGAGGAACAAAGAAACATAATGAGAGACGGCAAACCTTTGGTCGATGTGAAAGTTCTGGGACAGATCCGCAGCAAGGCTCGCTGTAGGAGATGACCCCCGGACTGGTTTCACGTTAAAGTAATCGCCATGCGGCTTCTTCATCGACAAGTCCTTAAAGTTAAACCCATTTCCACCCAGCCCTGGTATGGGGCTGAACGGGTGGTAAGACGTCGGCCCATCCGAGCGAAAGCAATGGCCAAACAGTACGGAAGGAGGCTGCATGGCTGCCAGCGGGGACGAATGCTCCATTTTTCCCGGATGGTGATATTAGACCTAAAAGCCCAGTATGGCGAGAGAAGCGCGACCCTTCCAACTGCCAAGAAATAGTATCCAGCAAATTTGCGTTCTATCTATATGGCATAGACTACAACGGCGGATGTGTTTAAATGTAGCCACGGCCAAGTACCCAGGTACTGTCCTCTCTTTCCCAAGTCCAAAATGTGAGTTCGACCTGCGCAAAATCGTGTATAACGGCTTCGAACCCCCGCGGCTGACCAGCATATAGCGGTACTTCCTCGTCACGAAGCCGAGCGCTTAAAGCGACATGGCTAGTCGGTCCAGGTACGGCAACGGTGGATTAAGACGGAGTGTAGTAGGAGAGGAAGAGGCTATCAAGATCACCAGATTCGTCAGTAACCTACGTATCAACGTATGATTAGGGGGACCGAAGCAGGTCCAGTGCGCTAAGGAATTTGGGGCTAGATAGTACCGCAAGAAAGATCGTGATCCGGAGAGCAAAGGCTGGAGGAGGTCAAGCATGAGATGGTGATCGGGACCAGGTCTTAAGAGGGGAAAGAAAGGACAGGCCAGTGGAGGTGAACAAGGGGAGAAGAAAAGAAGAAGGGAAGAAAGGCCTGGAGAAAAGTGAAGCTGAAGGGATGGCCTTGTTGCAATGGCAACGCAAAAGTGGGGAGGGATCTCCAGATGCTCAAGAAAGAGCTTAAGCGACGACAGGTTACTAGGTTGTGTCAGAAACCAGTGTCGAACGGGTTTTGGGGACCACCACGGAGGATTTCCACCCTTCCAAGAGCATGGGGCAAGACACCGTCTACTATTCCCTGCAAGGCCTCGCTACTCGCCAGATCTATATGGAATGCATCCAGACAATACAAGGGTTATTTCCCCTTATTTTGCTCGAGGACGAGAGTGAAGGCATACTCTTCGATCTCAGGACCGGGAGGTACTTGGTGAATTTTGGGCATTGACGTCGCCGGGGGCATGCAGCAGTCTGATACAGGTATGGTACCTCATTACATACATACGACGGCAGGAAAATAGTTACCAGTAGGTACCCGTAGTGTACGTTCGCTTTGGGGCACATACGGAGCAATACCTTTTACAGACATACATTCTGGGACTAGTAGCCACTGCGTAGGGTTGGATCCCTCGTTGCCGGGACTCCCTTACCGCCATCTGCAGCGCTAGTTCACTCCTCCGCCGCCTCCCGCCTATCAGCATCCTTGCTGAACCGCCCTTTCTGTATTTCCCAGGTTCAGCTGGCTGGCTGAAGCATGGATCGTGCCTGTCTCACAGGCTTGGGAAGGATTTGCTAGGCTCTCTCTTCCCTTTGCCTTTTTCTTTCTTTCTTTTTTTCCCTCCCTTTTTCTTTTTCCTTGAATTGAAAATTCATTGTTCACAAATTGCCAAGAATAGGCATACCGGTACCTGCCTATCGTCCGCTTCACTACTGTGGTACCTGTCCAGAATACCTAGCTTCTTTTATCCATCCTTTTTTTGACAGGTTTCATCAGAGAAATGCCTCCCCGACAAAGAAAACCCTCCCCCTTTGCCTTCTTTATCTTATAATAATAATAATCGCTCAGCTTCTTGATCTTTTTTCCTATTTTGTCAAACATGAATTTTTTTTCCAAAGGATCTTTAAGTTTAAATCATGCATCATGTGCAATTGTCTCTCTTCAAGCTCCTGGCGTATGCGAGGCAAATTAATCGACTATTATTAATCCCTTCGACCTGGGAAGAATAGTTTTGCGGACGATCAAGATGTAAATTAGTATTATTATTTTTGACCCGAAAGACCCGTTTCCTTCTTTTCTTTTTCTTTTTTCCGTTTTTCCTTTCTATACATCATTCTCAAGAGCCCGAACGAGAGATCGAATCTAATAGTCCCCACCCGCTCCACTCGGTCGGAGAAAGAGCTGGTCCAGGAACCAACTCCAAAAATACCTGAAAAGGAAAACTGTCATCTGTATCCTAGGAGACAGAAAGCCATACGTTGTTGAACCAGACCATTGAGGACAAGCGAGCTCACAGCTCATATTCTCCGAATACCTGACCATCCACCTTCGGACTCTGTATTACAGATGTAGTACTGCTCTTTCAAAGTAGGTCAGGAATTCTTGCATCCTTCCGAGACCACATACCATCATTATGTCATCGAGTCCCCGATCGGAGAGAAGGGCGGCGGATTCGCCGAATCAAGTAATAGAGCGTGAAGATAGCGCACATGCCGATTATTTCATCGAGAAACCACAGCAGGCAATAATCAAGCTGGTTGGAATCTTGGATACTCGGTATTGGGGAAAACTTGGAATCTATCTTTCAACATAATTCACAATTTCACTGCTCCAGACTCCACCACGATCTCTGTGAGATGATCGCCGAGGCCAAGTATTTTTCTGATCTTCCGCAATTGAGCGCTTCTCCGATCGACCAGCAAAACTACGAGAAAATCGCCTTTCAGCTTGAACATCCCAGCCCTGTGTCTGCATTCTGACGCACTGTCCCCAGGACAGACCGTTCTTCATCTATGCATGCATACCCTTACTTTGGAATTATTATTAAAGTATCCTTATCTCGCAGGCCCTGTCTAGGGATGCTATCCCTTTCACAGATGCCTCGAAAACCATCAATGGCACCCCCTCGGCCGGAATTAAACATGACCGAACACTTCTTCGCTTTCGAAACAGTGTAATTGATTTTTGAGAATGGAAACTGGCGAGCTGCCGAGCCGCTTATTCGGCAATTACTTCGACCCAAGCTGAACTGTTTCAACTGAAGGCGTCATCATCACCACACGGGAAAGAGGGGTTATGATGGGGAACGATTATTGCTATTATTATTATTAATTTGGAGCCCCCATTATCAGCTCCACAATTCCAGATCTTCTTCATCAGCCAAGCGCTTCTTTGGGTTGATCTGATGGCCTCATCGACAAATAGCTCGCTATTTTGACCACTTCGGGATCAAAAAGAATCAACTCAATCCGACTCCGCCACAACGCGTGGGATTTCCAATTTCCATTGTCGTTCACCTCAAATCCGCTGGTGCTGACATGTCCCCATGCCCCTCCTTGAGACCTCCCTCTCTCATCCTTTTGCCCCTACCCCTCATTAATGAGACGCCGGTCGATTCTTGAGATTGTTGGCTTTAGCGGCGTCTAAAACTCTTTGAGATGTCCGGGAAATCCAGAGATTCCCCTCTTGATCAATTGTGATCGTCGCTCAAGTATTTGCCCTACAGGATACGCGCCGGTGTGAATAGGATGGCGCCACAATGGGCCTTGAGATCTAAGATTAGTGTGGTTCCAAAGTTTCCAATTTCCCCTCCCCGATATGGGTGGCCCTCATCCCGTCTTCGCGAACTTCAGGGTGGTTTTAGCCAGAGTAAGAAGACAAAGATTGGGGCTGAGTTGAGGTGGAGGTTTGTATTTTCGCGGGCCAGACGCGCTTTGGACCAAAGCCAACGTGGATAAACAACTCCTGGAGCTTCCTAGTACCGGCTAGTGTAGTGACGTTGTCGTATCTCGGGCCCTCCGGTCTTTTAGCGTGAACAAGGATCATACCCATCGCCCAAGCTGCTGTAACAAGTTTCAAGAACTCAAGTGTGATATGATGTCAGTCTCACGCTGATACTCTGGTTGTCTGACTTGAACCATGATTTCTTGTTTAGCGTGATATGCACACAAGATAATAAAAACAACAATAACAAAAATTGATTCTATCATTGGTCAATGAAAGCATTAGATCCAAGTGTATGTGCGGGGTTGCGACCATCGTTGTGGTGCTGATTGGGCCACGCTAGCAAACCTAGCGCCTTTCTTCCTGCAAAACTATCTCACGCTGCAACTTTATTTGCTTGGTTATCTCTGCTGTCGTTGACAACCTCAAGTGTTGCAAAGGGAAAAAAGCAGCTTTGCTCTTTGCAAAGATGCAATTAATGCCTGCCCTTGATTGGCCCTGTCGTATGAACTTGTTGAGACGGGAAGACCTTTTCTTATTATTGTCCATCAAAGAAGGGCGGTTATCCAATCCCAACCTCCTTCCAACATGGAAAACTTCGGGTCCAGGTTAGGGCGGGAGAGTCCTTCCTCGATCAAACCTGAAGATCATTGATGAGGAGATTTTTAAATAGATCGAGCGCTTACCCTGTCACTCGAGATGATTGTTGTTATCAAAACATTCCTTCGAGCCTGAGCGCGCCGAACAATAACAACACAATTGCCATGTGCCATTAGCTCAAGTTGGGCATTTGTACGTTACCAGGCCATACCATACCAGGGTTGATCCTTGCCTTTGTCTCCATCCCATGTCCACGTGCTGGGGTGCTATCTTTGGAGACGCCTTTATTTCCATTAATACTTCCCTTTGTTGCCCTTGAAGGAGTTAATATTTCGATGATTCCCTCCTTTCCCCCAAACCTGACAATTTTCACACTATCAACAGTAGATTAAATAAGTTTCTTAACTAATTTAACCTCCTTTCTTCCTCTCTGGTTGAAAGGCGAAAAAGAAATCCCATCCCGTGCTTACTGACCCTAGGCAAGATCCAGAAGAGATCTGCGGCACTATTCTCCCCTGGATCCAGATCCAGGTGACTCTTGGCATGTAGCCTCCCTTCCCACGGTCGCTCCAAACTCTCAAATCTCAAAGACTTCCTCCAGATGCAAATTCCCGAAAGCCTCTTCCTCCTCTTTCAGAGTTTGTCCAAAGGAGATTATTAGTCAATCTTCCACCCTCAACTTTGGGTTAACTATTTGAACTTAATTTCAGTAGCTGATGTGCCGCTCGGTTGGGAAATCAAGAGCCAAGCCTTGCCATCCAGATCAATACCCCTGATCTCAATTGCGTCATGTGCAACTCCAATTCATTTCCATCCATCCCTCGAGGAGGCTCTTGAGAGGAACAGCCAACCATCTAAGACTGTTGATCTTCAGATTGATAAAACAATCGAAACTCAATTACATGTTGCAAGGTCATTCCTCTAATCTTCATCCATTTGTTGGCTGAGAGCTCGAGATGTCATTTCGTCCATGCTGTCATTATTCATTAATTGATAGTCCACGTCAATTCAAAAAGAAAAAGAAAAATACAACTCAGCTCATCCGTACTCTTGCCCATTATTGAAACTATGTTAAATCCGAATGGCATCAATTACTCATATAAACCTATGTTTCTGCTTCTTACTTACCTACTAGATGCAACGCCTACGCCTTGTGCTATCCAAGGCCGAAGAAAGCATCCAGGGCGCTCTCGAAGACATAAACAATCTGCTTTCAAAATAAAAGGAAACAAAGGCGGCTACCATCGCATTTCCCCCCCCCCCCCCCAACATAACCATATCGAACCCTAAATCAAATACTAGTTGCAGGACACTTGCATAAATGAAGTCACATAACCTCATTTCACTACCATGATCTGAAATACAAAGATCCGGGAACAAGTGGCCAAGTTTGACTGGCATCTCCTTTCCCCGTACCTTGCGGACCGCATGCATATTATACCGCTTAATAGATCCTCCTCTCCTCCCCAATTCTCTGCAGAATATGGACACCACCGCACTCTTTCAACCCCCTTGGACAGTCTCAGATTAGGCTCTGAACCAATGCACGGAGTACGATCATGACTGATTGACAGGCGAAGTCCCAGAAATTGGAATCAATGCAAGGTACTCACCGGGAAAAATAGAGTTGCCTTGGTCTCAGATAAGTCGGAGCTTGAAGGAGTTCTTCACTCTTGACTACTATTAAAGCTGCATCTTCATGAGAAATGAGACTCCGGGCAACGGCTCCACAATTAATCAACCACGCCCAAGAAAGGCCAATTTATCAAAAATCCTCCTCGCTCTTCGTTTCTAAAGCTTCCACGTATTGCATCACAGGTCCCAAAATGCATGCCATCCCCTCTTCTTGCAAAAGTTACTCATCACCAACGATGGAAGTCTCCAATTCATTCCCCTTCATGCCCCCTTGCAATTCCGAGTGAAGATGGGAAATATATCCAAGACGATATAAGCGCGCTTGAGGGCCAGCTAGTGTATCAACCCTTGCCGAAGAAATCTCCCCAGGAATGGACACTATAAGGTGCTTGGCACGCACAAGTAGGGCAGATGCGGAGATCATTGTAAGGCTTAAGCTAACCGTTCGTGCATTTCAGGCCAAGGGTGTGTCGGAGGTCCGGCGTGGTATTCTTAAAATCGGGACTACTCTCCAGCCTGTAAGAAGACCAGGCCAATTTGAGCATGGGAGTAGCAGCCGTGGTGTAGAATGTTGTTGGGGGTGAAATCAGCATTCCCGAGTTAGTTTGATGATCCTTTCGAGGGATACAGGTGGAGAGCTTACGGATATGTGGCCGGTAGATAGGCGCTGTTCGCTGAGGAAGCGCCAGGAATGTGGCAACGGTGGTTATGTGGTATGGATGAGGAAGTATGGGCAGGTTTTCGACTTTTTCTATATATTCATGAATTTGGAAAAAGTGGGTTTCGAGTTATTGAAATGAACCCTCGCAGTCGATGCTTTATTACTTAGTGGTGTTGGCCAGGAACGTATGGATATGTATGGTTTGGGATCCTGAATGCATTTCTTGACATTATTGTATACAGAGTTCTTGGATGTTTCTGTTTTCTTTTTTTCACTTGATTCTCATGTTGGGCTGGTTTTACATTCTCCGCTCAACTATTTCCGAAGTAAACAGAACAATTGTCATCTCAATCCTTTAATAGCCTCGCCGAAGGACCGAAGCAGATGATTTCTCCCCCAAAAAGCGAAAAGTTTTCACCAGTGAAGCCTCTTAATGAGGTATTTTGATCAGCTCTTTCCACAAGGAATTTTAATACTACAAAGGTGGGCTTGTAAGAGAGGATGGTTGTAAAGCAGGCAGGAAACTCTACAAGTACCTACTATCAAGTACATTATTATACCTCTCTCCCCATAAATTCAACAGCAAAGATACCTTGAATTATGCTTACCAGAAACTCGTTTACTGCAGTATATTGAAAGGTTACCTTATTTAGGAAGACTTGAATTTGAATTTTTCTTGACCAGAGTAGAAAGATAGTCTGTCAGTCTTTTGCTATGCATAAGTCCAAAGAGGAAATACTCACTCCAGACTCGAAGACAGTCAGCGACATTACCTATAGCAACTCACAATCATGCAAAAACGACTCAAAAATCCGAGGCTCTAGCTTGTGCTTCCCACCATTTCCTTATTGTTATTCCACACTTTCTATCAATCTACTACACTCATTTCCCTCACTCATTTGAAAAACATAGATCCCACACTCCTAGCCATAATAAGTAGTTTGGTGTAGTAATCAAGATGCCTATTTTACCCACACTAAGACTCATGCCTATCAACTTTGTGTTTGTGCCAATCAGGAACCAAGTATTCAAGTGGGAGCGGCCCTAACTCCTAACAGCTATGCAACATCCGTCGGTGGAAAGATTTTTTCATGGATTACTAGAGGAAGATGGGTAGAATTGGAAGGTGTTGTGGAGCAAATGATAAAGATCACGATGCAAGATTCGTCGAGCCGCCGACTCTTTTAATCCGAAAAGGGTATGATCTTTTGATATTTATGAATGTAATCATGATCTAACACATTCATTGGCAGCTTGATAGAGGCCACAGCGCCACGAGTCGAATTCTGGGACGTTCAAAGAGCCAATGACGACAGCTCTCGATATTTCCCCCGAGAGCATGCATGGTATTCAATATCCGGTAAGGCGATGATGAAATTGCGGCAGTTATCATGGTAAAGAGACTATTAGCTATTAATCTATCGGGTTAAAAGATAATTTTATACTGGTCGTGTGTGGGCATTGAGACCAGCAAACCCCAAGCCAAGTAGCCGCGTGTTTGGGAACCATAACCTACGATATAGAATCCTTACTACCGATAACCAGTCTATTCTAGTGGTGAGAGTGGCTGCCAAAAGTTTCCCACCAGCTCCGTTGGTGTGGCACAGAACCAAGGTGACAGCCTCTACGTTCAGCTCGGTGCGCCCTCCAAACCAACTATCATATCATTTGGAAATTTGAGGTCCCAGTCCTTTATCCATGCCAGCCAGGAACAGACCCAGAGGCATCATAATTCGGGTTACTAAAACTCTTGATTGTGGACATACTAGTACCAGTATCAACCACGCATTTCAGGAATTCCAGATGGAATCGTTCTTATAGAATTCTTACCTTCATTACAACCATCTAGGGAAACCTATTGACACAAATAGTATACAGCGAAATCTCAGATACAAGGAAGAAATTTCTACATTACAAACCCGGTTAGCCATGGCCGAATCTAACTACAATGCCCCTAGAGGCTACAATAACAGCTATCTGCATTCGGTGCAGGAAGCAATTGGTCCAGGCCACCCCGTTACACTATCGGGGTGAAAAGAGGGAGAAGTAATAAATAAAAGTCAGTTGCTTTAATTGCACCTGTATTTTTCTTTTTTTTTTTTTCGTAAGGTTATTGTTTCGATTGTGTGTTCTCGGGATTCAGAATATATATCTTAAATACTGAGCACGGAATAGTTATAAACACTACCTATTTCTTGAAAGCCTGGCAAACTTTCTGTTGAAATTTCCCTTGTTCCTCGTATTTTTATTTCTCATAACTAATTATCCCGTACTATACTTATTATTTGGGATTATTCTTGTTGTTCTACATCGCAGTCGTTGGGCAGAGTAATATAGTTCCTAAAACGTAAATTCATTGCCTGAGGCATTAATGCGCTAATCCGTTTCGGAGCAGCGACATAAAATTTCTTTGCTGCAGGAAATAAAAATGACATTCGCTTCGGCTGTAAATCCTCACCATCAGCCATTGGTTTGTTGCTTTTTCTTTATTTCCGACCACTTTACACCTCGAGTAGTCGTACTCAACGGAGAAGTAGGGAATTGAACCAACTTTCCGCCTGGTACTTTTGTTGCGATGGCGCAAAACCACGCCGGTTCTAAGAAGCGGCGTCGCGAGCCGTTCAATGTCGACACCAAGCTCGTGGAAATTTATGAGGACCTCGCGAATGAAAAAGATGAGGTCAGGCTGAAGGCCGCCCAAGCTCTAGTGTCCCAGTTTACCCCGGACAAAAATCCCTCTGATGAACAAATACAAAAGGCACTTCAAAGGCTTTTCCGGGGCCTTTGTAGTAGTCGCAAAGCGGCCCGAATCGGCTTCTCTATTGCTTTGACTGAGATACTTTCGCAAGTATTTACTACCCCTAGAGAATCTTCAGATCTTACCATTTCGACGGCGATGAACATATGGGAGTCCGTTTCCAATGCATCGGGCAGTGAGTCCGGCCAGGTATGTCTAGTCATTCTCTTCGTCGCAATTCAAATAGCTGTTACTCATGCATTATCTTGCAGGAGCAAAGAGACCATCATTTTGGACGCCTCTTTGGAGCTGAAGCAATCATCAAGTCTTCCATTCTTTTCAACCCCCAGAGTCCACCTTCCGAGTGGACCAAGCTTCTAGATCTTGTTTTTGACCTAGCGAAGAAGAAGCCGTGGATTAGGGAGGAATGTGGCTGGATTGTTTATCGCTGTGTTTTTGAACTGAAAACTCAAAAAGCAGACGCCAAATTTGTGGAGACCGCCATTGCGCTTCTGTGCTCGAAAGAATTGGCACGGACCCCGGAGGGCGTGTCGATTTGGTTGGCAGCAAAGGACTTGTTTCCTAGCATAAGTTTCCCCAGCAAAGTGTGGAAACATGACGATCCGTTGGATTCCCGGGAAAGAAGCCAGCTAGCAAAGGTCATGAAGGAGTCTTCAAGCGGCGAGTCTGAAGAGGGAGCTCAGAGCAACAATTCTAAGCCATCTGGAGTCTGGAACTCGAAGCTTCACTTCGCCTGGGACGCTGTTTTGAAGTGCCTCAGTGCTGTACCAACGAAGGATAAGTCAAAATCTAAAGGGTCGAGGCTAACATTTATTGATTTCTGGACGGAGGTCGTTGACAGTAAGTTGATCTCTGTTTGTTTTCTAACGAAGAGAAATTAATGTAACCTTTTAATCTAGATGGACTTTTTGCCTCCGCATCATCGGAGGAGCGAAAATACTGGGGCTTTCTCCTTTTTATCAAGGTTCTCAATGAGAGCGATCTGAAATTGGCTTCGCTCGTTTTCACGAAAAACTTGGTAAGGTGTCTTATGAATCAACTTGCTGTTGATGACAGATACCTGCATCGAATGGCCGTCAAAACTGCCAAGTCCATCCAGACTCGTGTAGCAAAGGAGCCAGAGTTCTCAGCGGCAGCCGTTACAGGCTTAATGGGCTCTGCGGGCTCGGTGAATTTTGACCAGGTCACCAAGACCAAGACGGTGGAAAAGATCGTAGGCGAGGCGAACCTGGACGCCTTGAATCAAATCCTACCCCTTTTCGAGAAGCTCATTGCGTCTCCGGGAACCACTGACAGCAAGGCTGCCGCTTCCAATCGCCAATTCCTTGCTGGTTTGCTCCTGTCCATTGTTAGGTCCCGGGTTGCCTCCAGTGATGCGTCTGAGGAGGGCGTTGAGGGTGCGCTTGAGCGCATCCTGTTTACCTTCGTCAGGTTTGCCTATTTCACGGAGAATGTGGACAAAGCTACTATTGAGCCAGTCGTACCCGAGCAGACTCAAGAGCTTTTCCGGAGCCGAATCAACTCCTGTCTTAATAGTATCATTACCTCGCAAAAGTATGCAACCGCACTGCCATACGCCGTAGTCCGCAAGATTCGCGACGCAGCCAAATCAGAAGAGTTTGGGAAATTTATTATCAACATGGATGACACCCTCCGGGAATCGGTCAAGGGGGCCTTCAAGTCCCTAAAGAAGCTTTCTAGCATGGTGAGAATACCCTTTATCTTTGATTGGTTCGATATACTGACTAGCTACCAACAGGAGAGCAAGCCGGGTGTTGATGCGTTCAAGCTACTCTACTCTATGACAATCCTCCAGGTCTACAATGGTGATGCTGACGCGGCATCCATGTTGGATGAGCTTGACTTCTGCTTTACCAAGATCTTTGGGGACAAAAAGTCGAAGAAAGACGAGGAAGCTTCGGATGCCTCCGACGCACTTGTTGAAATTCTTCTGAGCTTTGCGTCAAAACAATCACAACTCTTCCGCCGGATGAGCGAGCAGGTTTTCAACGCGTTTGCTCACAGTGTTACCGAGACTGGCTTAGAATCTTTGGTATCTGTACGTTATAACCCCGGATCCTTTTCCTTTCTCAAAATTTAAACTAACGAGTTCACTCTGCGTTAGATCCTGGAGGCCAAAGAAAGCCTGGCTGGCCAACAGGAAATGTTTGACCAGCAAGATGATGATGGAGACGAGGAGATGATTGATATTGATGAAGAAGACAGTGACGTCGATGTCGTCGAAATGGACGGTTCCGGACAGGAGGATAACACCAGTGGAGACGAGGAGGAGGGATCAGACTCAGAGGGGGATGATGACGACGACGCAGAACTAGCGGCCTTTGAAGCCAAGCTTGCAGAAGCCCTGGGAACCCACCGCGGAGATCAGGACCTAAAGGAAGATTCTGAGGGGTCCGACTCCGATATGGACGACGATCAAATGGAGGAGATTGACCAGCAGTTAATCAAGGTGTTCCAGGCACGTCGCGACGTTCTTGGACAGAAGAAGGAGAAGAAAGACGCCAAGGAGAACATGGTGAATTTCAAGAACCGAGTCTTGGATCTGCTCGAGATTTACGTGAAGAAATGCCACTCCAAAATTCTGGCACTCGACCTTCTCCTGCCCCTCCTGCGCCTCACCCGTCGGTCGACTGTCAAGCAGATCTCCAACAAGGCTAACGCTGTGCTCCGCGAGTACACTAAGCTCTGCAAGGGGTCTGCACTTCCTTCGATCGAGTCAGATGAGCCTGTGTGGGAGCTCCTGAAGTCGATCCACAGCGAAGCCACCCACAGCGGCCCCCCCACGCATGCATCTGCCTGTAGTCAGGCAAGTCTTCTCGTGGTCAAGGTTCTCACTGCCCACGGCCAGGATGCGGTATCCGGCGTTGTGGACGTTTATGCAGCCACCCGGAAGGAGCAACTACTCAGCAACAAGTGCCATGTGCAGCCCTCATTCTTTACAGATTGGAACAACTGGTGTGTTTCGGCGCGCAAGCAGATGAAGAACTAGCTTGCCTCGGGCTGCAGGAACTGTCGCCTGCCAACAGCCTAGATTACAAGGCCTTTAGATTTCACTTTACGTGGTGGTTGTATTGATAGATACGTAAATAGGTGTTTCGAGTATAAAAAAAATATTGCAATAAATTAATTTTACTTGGGGTGTACATTTAAGATTATTTTCAGTAATCTATCAAATATGAACATATCAACTCTTCACGGCATCACCATCACCATCATTATATTTTTCTTCTGTTCTCTCAGAACCCCTTGATATACCGATGCTTATTTGTCTCCTCCAGTACTTCAAACTTCATCCCCACCTCAATTTCCCCCTCGTTCCTCGGGGCACTCAACATCCCAAAACAAGGCTTATATTTCATCCCCTCATCGACCCGCCTATAGCTCATCAGTGTATCCCACGGCTGCGTCTTATGCTTCTGCGCCGTATCCGGATCCACATTCGGCACCTGGCACCGCGCACACCGAGCCACAATATCAAACACCAGCGGCTGCCTCCCCGAATCACCACTAATCCTCACCAACTTCCACGAGTCCTCCGTCCACGGCGCATCCCCCCTGATAATGACATTCGGCCGAAACCGCTCAATCGTAATCGGTTCGGCCCCGGCAACCTTCAACCGACCATTCAGCTCCGCAATCGACGCCTCCGACGCAATCAGCACCGGATGCACATCGGGGAAATTCGTCGTCTGCGTCCGACCCAACAGCCTCGGGTCGCCGTTCCCTTGTAGGACTCGCGGCGTGGGACCCTTGTAAACGAGGGCCACATCCCGGCCTAGGAAGTGCGAGAAAAGGTCGTTCACCTGCGGCCCGTACACGTACCCGTCGGTGACGGTATCCCAGATCTTGACCTGGGGGGCCAGGGTGGTGTTGGCGGCCAGCCAGGCGGGATCAGGCCGGGCGGGGATGCGAACGACCCGTGCATTGGGGTCCGTGGCGATGGAGAGGAGAAGCCATTCGCCGTCGTCGCTGAGAGCGGTGTCGATGAGGGTCATTCCGGGGATCTGGCGGATGGTGAGGAAGACGTGGGTGGTTGCGTCGACGAGCATCCAGCGGCGGTCGAGTTCGAGACCGGCCATGCAGAGCTTGGTTTTGGGGAGCTGGAACCCACGGCATGATTTGATGGGGTAGACGCGCAGACTGACGACTTCGCTCGTCGCGCGCGGGGTGGTGCTTTTTAGCCGGAGTCGTTGGAGAATGCTGGATGGGTTGGATGAGTTGTTTTGTGCCCAGGTGGTGAGTCGGGGTAAGGCCCATATCGGAAGAAGGATGAGGAGGAGTAGAAGTGCTCCTTGGATTATTGTCGGCAGCATTGTGACGAATAGCTAGGTTTTCCTGGGCCTAAGATGGGCTGCGGTTTTGCTGCTATCACATATCTTAAGCATGTACAAGGCTTAATCACTCGCTTCGTTCGTGCGGTTTGAAGATGGGGGCGGAGATACACCTTCAGGGCGCCTTGGCGAGGATCTTCCTGGTAGGTTGAAGATATTCAGTACTATATAAGAAAAAAAGAAGAAATCCACACGCCCACAGTATAAAAGGACAGCCGGCCCGTGACGGGGGCGCCGGTAGAATCCAGCACTGCGTACCCGTCATACCGCGGGTGCATTTAGCTGTGTTTTTTTATATGGGAGAACCAAGTGAGTCAGACTCTTTTATCTTAAGAAAAACAGTAATACATAAGGTTTAAGGCGAGAGGTAACACCGGACTTTACTGTGTCAGTTTAAATATGAGAATAGAGTACTAAGTAAGAATAAGAGTTAAACAGTGGGACGGCCGAAAAAGGCAGCCTTATGGCAATGGAAACAATGCATATATAAAAAGTCATGTATTCGAGGCCTAATGAATAATTTGGATCCAATGCTATGATGCGGTTCATCCACGGTGTCATGCTATAGAGTTCCACTTTTCCAAAAAATCTCAGTAAATAGAATATGTACCATGCTCGAAATTGCCTCGTGTCAACGCCTGGCTTACCCTGAAAAGAACGAGGTAGATAATGCAGTGAATCTTGTGTTGAAAATCGCTCCAAAAAAAGGGATGTATATAAAAAGTTCAAAAAGGGAGAAAGCTGAGAAAATCGTTGAGTGCCTGTAACTATAGATCTCCCACAACCCAACAGGTTGCCAGAGCTTTTATCAACGCAATGGCAACTTCCGTTCCAGTTTCGATATCTTCGTCAGCGCATGATCCCGGGACATGTAGGAAAATAACATTCCTGTCGCGCTTCTCCCTAAACGACAGAGCTAGAGTGGTGTAATAAATAAATTCGCAAAGGTAGCGTCCGGCATCCTCGGAGATCCGAACGTCTGCTCGAGATGGAGCAAGAACTCTCCATGTACCAAGGAGCTCATCATCAGGCGGGCGGGAGTTTATACGTGTTCCTGCCACCTTAGACTTTGAAGATGGTGGATCGGTGGCCAAAGCTGCAGAGTCATCGTTGACAGGTCCGGGTTTGAGAACGGGAGGGAGTCTAAGCTCTCTCCAGAGCTTTTCTCCATCCTCATACCCGGCCCTCCCAAGGTTGTCAGACATATGATATGCGTCACGATGGGCTTGCATCTCAACTGAATAGTAGTTCCTTGTTGCAGCGATCCCCATATGAATCACAATGTCGGGCTTTCGGCCCCCATGAGTCTTGGCGTACTCTTCCATGATCTCCGGTATGGTGGTTCGCACGGCCGAATAAGCGACCGATACTGGAGTGGGGTGAACATGGATTGAGATCCGGCGGGGCGCAAGGGCACTTCCATCTCGGGATGGAGGCTTTCCGGAGGTTTGGGGGCAAGATAGCGATGTTGGCAAGGACGAGGCGATTAAATATGACGCATTGACCAGGTTGGTTTTAAAGGGCTAGGCCACGGGTAAGTGGGGATCCGTATCCTTTTTTAATTCTATGATAACTAGCACAAATGACTTACACCAAAGCCTGTGACGAGGACCGAAACCTCTTCCTGGCTAATAGAAGGTAGGGGTGCGTTTTCAAACAGTTGTGGGCTGGCGAATGCCTCCCCGGAGCCAGAGTCTCCCATCTTAGGTGCTGTCCAAGGTACGAGGCCGAAACAGGGGACTTGGGGAGGAACACTTCTGATCTTTTGGCTCGTGATCCGAGCGCAGAAAAAACTACCGGAAAGGATCAGAAGATAAAGAGAGCTTTTCTAGAATGGAGGGTAAAGAAGAAGAAAAAGCAATGGTGATTGATAAAAAAAGAGGGATGGATGGCGTCAGGCTCACTCAGGCTCTCCAAAGCTTCCCCCGCATCCAAACGCCGGATTTGGGTATCGGTCTTGGCGTCACGAGATCTGCCACCACTGTTGCATCTCCTCACGAGGGACACATGAGTGTGTGTCCCGTGATCTGGGAGGCTTTCTTTGCTGGTGTTTGTTGTTGCTGGTTGTCTTCATTTCGCGAGGAGGAAGGATGTCCAACCCGAACTTAAGCTTAAAGGGAACCAAGTCACACGGGAAGACTTTGTACATTAAGATGACTGAGTGGGAAAGAGGATTTCATATCAAATTCTCGCTTCCGCAGATAACGCGTCGTTGATTTGTTGGCTCTAACATGAGTTGTTGCGCTACTGTTTCTGGTTGACGTTGGGGCATGGGTTTGATTCCTGTGGAGGGGCAGAAGCGTACCTAGCGAAGCGAGTCTCAGGTTCAATAATAGCTCGATTGCTATTCTCTTGGCTGACTAGCTTTTCCCGTCGTCCACAGTAAATCAGGCCACTCAGACACAACCTGTTCAAATCAACCGGAGAGGCCAGATGGACCTTATGCTTTTTGACTTTGCCCCGTTAACGGCTGCCGCTTTGCCTCGCGAACGACAGGTCAAATACGCCTTGACGGGAAATCACGCACGCCTTATTGGGCTTTTCTGACCCACCTCGGAAGAAGCAAAATGAATGAGGGTCCAGCTCAGGGCTTCCAGTATGTTGTTACACTTGGTGATTCTTGTTCGGCCTGACTTTGCCGCTCGAGCTAATCGCCGATTTAACCAAATTACCGAGCCTTCCCTTTGCATTAGTGACTGCCAGTCCGTCCCTTAGTGCGGCGCTTGCCTCGGAGAAAAGACTCTGGGGGCTCCGACATTCCTAATTGGGATAGAGCACGGTCAATCAACGTTCTTATACCCCCCCAGGCAGTGATCAGAATCCATGTCAGAACAAGTCCTTGGGTAAAGGCCTATCGAGCTGCAAGGAAGGGTTGACCACCCCCTGCAGTCCGTTTCATTATCGATGCTTGTCATAATTCGTTGGAAAAAATATAATCCTTTCGTATCCAGCGTATCCAGCGTATTCGACGTATTCATGAATATCGGATATCTAAACCCCCGCCTTGCTAGTCGAGGGTCTGTTAGACGGTGTTCCGCCTTGGGTGGTATCCTTAATTCGGCACTTTGAGTCGTAGAATCTATATTAAGGGCCGCAGTAGTCTGAACCGTTCATATCTCACCACTTTCTTTGTTCCAAGGCTAGAGCCCACCTCCACGCACGAGCATTTTAACGGCCCTTGACGCCCTGAAAGAAAGTCGTGATGGCGCTGATCTTCGAGCTTCTCGAAAGCCAGCACGTCGTGCAGGGCATCGTGGTAGCCTTGTTGATGGTTTTTGTATCAAGTTTCTATAATGATCTCGCAGATGGCATCCCTTATAGGAAAATCCCTCTGATCGGGAGGGGGCGATGGGAGCTTTCGAATACGCGAGCCAAGAAGCTTTTTGTTACTTCAGCTAAGAGCTTGTTCCAACAAGGGTTCGGTCAGGTATTATACATAACCAACGCCATTTATCCTGGAGGGTGTAAGGCGATGTGCTAAAGAATCCCTAGGGCAAGAATGTTTTCCAGATTATGACGTCTTCTTCCCCGACGATTGTCCTTCACCATAGTTATATCAATGAAATTAAGGCGCATCCTGACCTTAACTTCGACCAAGCGACTAAAAAGGTGATATTAAGAGCGTTGGCCGTTGTTTGTTAGCAATAGCTGACATGCCGATCAGTTCTTCTTTGGAGCGCAAATCCCTGGATTTGAGCCCTTCGATGGGCTTGACAAGGATAATATTATTCTAGATGTCATCAATAAGAAATTAACTCATACACTGGGTAAGGGGGAACTTATTGTCTTCTAGAAAGGCAGAATTGTTATGTTGATCGCTTTTCACAGGCCAAATCACTATCCCTCTCTCTAAAGAGACTGCCTTCATTTTGAAAGAAAAATTTGGAGAAGCCAACGGTACGTGAGGACTGGATATAGCATGTATCATGGGCTAACCTGTACTAATGGTCGGTAGAGTGGAAATCCTTAACTTTTGCACAGGAAATTCCTTATATCGTGGCTCAGTTGTCGTCTCTTGTGTTTATGGGACAGAAGATCTGTCGCGACCCAACCTGGCTGAATGTTTCGGTAAATTATACAATCGATGCCTTCGTTGCTGCACGGGATCTCCGACTTTATCCAACTATTACCCACCGGATTGTTCATTGGTTTCTTCCATCCACAAGAGGGGCCCGGAAACATATAGCAACGGCGAGGAAGATTGTCCAACAGGAGATTGATAAGAGAGAGTTGATTCGGGAGGGTAAACTTCCGGAAGAGAACCCTCCAAGGGAGCACGAAGATGCTTTGGATTGGTTCCGTGAAATCGCCGCCGGACGTCCGTTCGATGTGACCAAGTCGCAGGTCGGACTCTCGCTTGCCGCCATCCACACGACGTCCAACCTGATTACAAACGTCATGTATGATCTGGTCGCATACCAGGAATTCATCCAACCCCTACGCGATGAGATTAAGGCGGTCGTCGAGGAAGATGGAATCTTGAAGAAAACGAGCTTGACAAAGCTGAAGCTCATGGATAGCATTATGAAGGAAAGTCAAAGAATGAACCCCACTGGTATTGGTATGCTTCCGCCCGTCTCTTATATTCCATCTAATAAGGATACCGATGGTTGGCTGGACTGCTTCTAACCAGATATATTCAAAGGCCTTATGAATCGTCTCGCGACCCGAGATATCGTACTCTCGGACGGGACCCGAATTCCTAAGGGTGGTATCATCGTTATCTCCACTCTCATTTTGGAAGATGAAGATGTATATCCGGGCGCAATGAAGTTCGACGGATATCGATTTTATAGGAAACGTCAGGAGGCTGGTAACGAACATCGATTCCAGTTTGTGACAACAAGCCCCGAGCACTTTGGCTTTGGCCATGGACAGCACGCGTGTCCTGGACGATTTTTCGCCGCGAATGAGGTCAAAATCATGCTCGTTCACTTGCTTATGAAGTATGATTGGCAATTTGATGGGGAGAAAGCTCGACCTCCGAATTTTCTGCACGGTACAGAGTCTATCTGTAATCCGATGGTGAAGTTAATGTACAAATCTCGACAACCCGAGATTGATCTTTCCAGACTTGGCGAGGCCGCCCTGTGATGATATTCATGTTTTGAACATAGCTTTCCCCTTTATGCAAATACTCGATAGAGTAACCAGCCCCTGAATGGAGTCTATTAACCAAGTCTGATTTTTACCAGGCTATAAGCCTGTGGTTTTCGGGAATTGCCACCCAGTGGTTCCGAAGAACAATTATGTTCCCCACACTTGGGAAGTTGCATGATCTCATCCCTGCTTAGCATTTTAAAGTATACCGTAGCTGGAAATCTAGAATCCTTGGGTTTGATAGGTATTATGCTCTCCAATGGGTCATACATTATTCATGAATTTTCATTCCCTTGCCGTGATGGAGTATGCCAATGCTGGGCAGGGCGAGGCCAAGAAGGACGAGAAGCTGCCGAGCCAGTGAGTAGCATTGGCAAATTGCGTCCGCCGTTGTCCATAGGGCTGCTGCCTTGCTTGCTTCCGGCTCAGGACTTGGGCTGGGGCGATAAGAATGAGTTGGCCCCTCCGACTGCCTTAATAATTCCCCTAGGTCTTTCCACACTGATGGGGTTCCTCCAGAAATTTGGTGCACCTCTTTCCGTTTGATCCAGCAACATGGATAGGCCTCAATATCTCACGGATGAGGAAATTAACAAGTTCCTGCATGAGCTTGATACAAATGGGGATGGTACTATCGATTACGAAGAGGTAGAGCACGCCCTCGATCGTGTTCACAAGGAGATTGCACCTCAGCCAAGTCATCACCATCTACATCATGAGAGTAGAGACGACGATGATCGCCATCAATTCCTTCGCAAGATCATTGGGTCCGACCAACGGCGGATCCCCCGCGCCGAATTTGCACGACGTATGCGTGAGTGGCAGGTCCCGTCCCTGAAGCAGCAGAGTCGAGCCGAGAAAGACGAGAATGACTACGTGCATAAACTCTCCACCTGGCGTAAGATTAGGGCCTACTGGAGCGTATTTGGTCCGAAGATACTCTTCCTCGCCCTTGTTGTGTTGATGCAGCTTGCCTTCGGAACGTGGCAGCTGGTCAAGTATCTCACCGCACCCCAGTATCGACCAGCGTTTGGATGGGGTGCTGTTCTTGCAAAGACGTGTGCAGGTGTTCTGTACCCGACATTCTTCTTTTTCCTCCTCAGCATGTCTAGGTATTTTTCCACGTTCATGAGGAAGTCTTACCATATCTCACGCTTCTTCAACTGGGATCTTTCTCAATCATTTCATATTAAGATCTCTATTGTTGCGATATTTTTTGCTTCCTTGCATGCAATCGGACATCTCACGGGATCCTTCCGGTATGGGAGCCAGCCAGGACGACAGGATAGGGTTGCCGATGTTTTAGGTGATACAGGGCCTCGCCGTTATCGGGATTATGTTTCAACCCTCCCTGGATGGAGCGGTGTCGTTTGCTTAGGGATCTTTTGGATTATTGCTCTTTTGAGTACGCCTTTAGTGAGACGAAAAAATTACGAGCTTTTCCAAATGGGCCATCTTCTTATGTTCCCGATGCTTGCTTTGTTGATAGCCCATGGTACCGTGGGACTGCTTCAGTGGCCCATGCTCGGATACTGGCTTGCGTTCCCAACCCTTCTTATTCTTGTTGAGAGGATCATCCGGGTTTCTCTTGGATGCCATCGGATCAAAGCAACCTTGAAAATTCTAGATGGCGAGACGGTGGAGATTAGGGCTCGGATCCCGAGCGAGCGGATTTGGAAATACGAAGCAGGCCAATACGTTTTTCTTCAGGTCCCAAAGTTAAGTTTTTTCCAATGGCATCCTTTTACCGTCTCCGTATGCATGGGCCACGACATGCGGTTGCATATTAAGACTGATGGCAACTGGACGTCAAGGCTCCGTGAGTTGGCAAATGAATCGGGACCAGCGCAGATCGAGATCGGTCTTAATGGGCCATTTGGGGCGCCCGCTCAGCGTTTCTATGACTTTAGTCATAGCATTGTCATAGGCGCAGGGATTGGAGTGACACCTTTTTCGGGTATATTATCTGATTTACAAGCTCGAGACGATGAGTTGCATCAAGGACCGGATCACAGTCATGGTGAAAAGACCGTGGACTTGGCAAAGGCCTACGAGCAGCCCGACTTACAGAAAGAAGAGCGGGGATTCGCGGATGACTACCGTAGAGTTGATTTCCACTGGATTGTGCGAGATCGGAATTACCTTCTTTGGTTTTCAGATCTCCTTAACAGTGTCTCGAAGTCCCAGATCTGGCATCGCGAGCATGATGACGAACCCCATCTTGATATCCGTCTGAACACATACGTGACTCAAAGACGCAAGAGGATCTCCACCCATGTATATCGCTGGCTGTTGGAGATGCATCGGACGAAGGAACACCCGGCATCACCGCTCACCGGATTGATCAACCCGACGCATTTCGGTCGCCCGGACTTTGTCGGGATCCTCGAAGCACACTATGAGGACATGCGCAAGTTTAAAGCATCATTGGCGGCGAAGGGCTTGGACCCCGGTGATAAACTCAAGGTCGGCGTTTTCTACTGCGGTGCGCCAATTATCGGGGAAATTTTGGCTGATCAGTGTCGAGAGCTGAGCGTGAGGGGTCGCCAGGATGGGAGTAAGATTGAGTACCATTTCATGATCGAGGTGTTTGGATAGTCCCATTGCTAAGGAATGGTGGAGCTTTTTCTCTTCCACCCGGGCCTGTTGGAAGGCCCATCTCCAAATGTGTTCCAGACGCCAGTAGATTATATCTCTGATTCCGCCATTCTACCTAGGAAGCCTGGAGTTGAAATATCGTCTTTGACGTTGTACTATCTTTTCAGAGTTCTAGAATTGTGTCCATCTTAGAGTTGGACTTTTGTGATGAGAAACAAGGGAATTAAAATTAAAAGAAAATAAAGACAAACTCGAGGATTGGGAGAACTAAACATCACAGTCGACAGAGATACTCCGCACGAAGCACAGAGTGGCGAATGAGAGAGGAAGAATTAAGGCAAACGAAGGGGGCGGAACGAATCGAAACCACCACAAGGCAAGGAATGTCGCTGGATCCTGCCAGGGATGTAAGGAGATTAGCAGGTGGATGTCTCCTGGAATATTCTTTGGCAGTTCGAGTGAGATTCGGATAGACAAGACTCTGTACTTTGTAGTTTGTCCACCTGACAACACCAAGACACTTTGGATTTGCCCATGGAAACCTCAAGAGCCTGGAGTCGGGATTGCTTGTCTCTGACCGGAATTCGGCGCATCCGAGAACAATGGAATCAAGCTTGCTTTTTCTCCAGTCCAGTGAGCATGAACTGCTGCAGGTGCACATGCAATTTTCTCAGGAGGCTTGCACATTTGCAGAAAGAGGCAAGGAATGCGCAGCAGGCCCCGACTATCACTTCCGTTTCGGAAGCCCACAAAAAGAAAGCATAGCCCGCGCCTCAGAATCGGGCAAAAGCTTCACCTTTTCGGGTCCCATATGTCTCTCAAGCTTCGGGTTTCTGAAGCCCTCGTTAACTTGACTATCGGTGGTATGTCCCACGTTTGAGACAACTTCCCCAAGTCCATGCCAGAAGAGCAAGAATCGTGATCCTCTCCCATCTAAAAATAACTCATAGTGGATATCATGGTATTCAATTCAGAAGCTCTCCTCCCCCGCGTTCTCCATTCACTTCCTACCGAGACTTCCCACCTCTTTTTGGTTCCTGCATAGGGGAAGAATGAATCGTTCCAGGTGCCCCGGTTGCTCAAGCCATTCCAACTTTCCAAGCCCTTAGTGAGAGACTAAAAGTCCTTAAATCAACCTAGTTTTTTATCTCTTTTGTGCCGTACTCCGAGAGGGACGCGAGACGCCATCGACAGCTTCTGAATGGCAGAGAACCTGCATGAATACGGTAACTTACCACACGCGCGGTTCCGCGTAAAGGACGCGTGAGGGCGCGATTACCCCGCTTTGACGCGTTCGCCCCACCGGCGATAAGCGAGCGATCAAAAGCAAAGTGCGAGCATGCATACATGGGAAGAGGAAGGAGCACTCAATCCCAGGCTGGAAGAAGATCAAGAACAAAGAAACAGAATTGGAGGTATCTTTCAGACAGCGTAGATATTTATTCTGACGACTCCCAGAGCCTTAGCCATCGATTAACGACCTCTCTCTTTCTCTCTCTTCGAATGGCTCATTTTAATTTTCTGAATCACGTTGGCCTCGCTTCTGTAAGTACGTGGACGGTAGTACTGCTAATGCACGCCCAGCCCACCAGGCGGTGGAGAAATACTTTCTGCAACAGACTAGAGCTCGAAATTTTGAGACGATGGACTTGGAATTTGGAGACGCTTGAGACCGTCTTGGGCACCGGTCCACTCGCTACTGCCGCAACTTCCAGACTGCAAAAATTTCCCCTCTTCCAGCCACCAGCCTGATCACACGGACCGCAAAGTCGCTGGAGCTGCTTTCCACGGTTGGATGTAGATCCCTCAACGTGCTCACTGCTTTTGGAAGATCAGATAGTGACTGCTTTTGCTCACTGGCCAGAGTCGGTCAGCTACTTGATGAGGTATAGTTAAAAAATCAATCCAGTGACTGGAGAAAGCAAGACAGAAAGAACAAAAAAAGAAATATGGACAGATTACGGTTTACCAATCTGATCCGATGCTTTCCCCCTTGCAGTGGGCGAGGAAAGCAAACTGCAAATTTTCGTAGCAATAGAGGTGGAAGACCAAGCTGCGGAGTCCTAACTTCACCATGAGAGGTTGTCTTTTTCGACAGTTCTACTGAAGAGGACAAAGTTCACAAAGATCATCGCCAACACTAACGGCTCCATCAAGCTTGATACGATTTGTCCATAACAGCACCTCTGGGCCGTCTGAAGCTCCCTCAGGAATTGTTAGGCGGCGCGGTGAGGTGGTTGACCTGATTGCTCCCAGCCCCCAGAAATCCTCGTTGACCAACGAGCGATAGGCTTGAAAGTCACACCTCTTCTAGCTGGAAAAAAAATGGGAGGAGAAGCAGTAAAAATACTTTTTGGTGAACTTTTTAATTAAAAACCGTTTGAATTAATTTTATTCTTCCCTTTTTATTTTTTGTGTTTTTATTTTTATTTTTTTTCTGCCTCCAAGCACATTGTTGCGACGGTTGAGACAGAACGAGGTCCTAATTCTCCGCATTCCAATGAACAAATCTGGCATTTATTTATGATTCGGGTTTTTTCTATTTGTTTATTGTTTTTGCGGGTAGAGAGCGTGCCTCAATGAGTTTGCTCCATTTCATATCATCTGGTCCATCTTTTGTTTCCCATCTTCTTCTTTTCTTTTTTGATGATGAGCACGCCAGCATCAGCTCGCTGGCTTGAAGTGGACCCCTGGACGGCCTAATTAACGATCGAAGCCTTAGTTTCCATCTGGGGCCGCTAACACTAGGACAGTCTTCCTCCGCTACTAGCGCTGGCCCTGGCGCTGTGACCAAATCACTTCGGGTGGTAAATGTGTGTGGCCTTAGGCTCCCCTCTCATCTCACCCTGCTCTTGACCTCCGTCTCTCTCTCGCGCTCTCTCCGTCTTCCTCTCCTTACCCTCTCTTTTCTCGATTTACGACACTCTCCTCCACTGCTACGGCTCTGGTTCTTTCCGACGAGCGCCTAGCTCGTTGCATTCTATCCCTTCTGTTTCCTTCCCTTTTCTTTTGTGTTGGTCTGGCGTTTTTGTGTGTCAATGACGGACTCTCATCCCCGATACTGATCTACTACCCGATGGAGTGCGGAACCCGTTCGACGTGATCGCCGGAGTCAATACTATCGCATTTTGCAAACCATCGCGGCGCATCACATCAGCTTTCACACGAATACGATCGCTGTCTATCTATCCGACCACTCACACCTTGACGACCTTCATTTCCTTTTTTCCTTTTTCCCCCTTGTCTTTTGATAATAACGAGTTACGACAACCCTACTTAGAGTCACCCTCTTCGAATTTAACCGGTTCGAGACGTTGCACCTTTAACTGAAACGGAACTGCCTTTGCTTTTTGGATTTATCTTTTGACGACGTCCGGTATATCGCCAATTATACGCGCGCATTCAATTTGCACCCCGAAAGAGGGGCCCTGAAGAGGAGGTGTATTGGTTCCCCATTCCACCCATCTGTTTATCGCGTGCACGAGGTTTTACGTCAAGCGAGATGATACTGGCATAAAGGAGTTGACCCCCGCTGCTTCACAAACGAATCTGCGTTGTCTTCTCCCGTGGCCGCTCAATCTGAATTAACCTAACTGAGCGGACGGGACGTGGGTCATCATGGCTGACGGGCAGCATGGTCTCTCGCGCACTTTGCCGAAGAACTTCACTTTCCCTTCAGCCAATATGGGAGAGCCTAGAACACCAGAGCGCTCTTCTATTCAACTGGATGCCCCACCACCTCCCCCTCGCCATTCGAGTTACCGCCTGCGACGGTCCCGCGTCCGGTCTGGGACTGACCTATTTTCCCAGGTGCACTTTGATCCTAGCGCATTTAACCCCGTTGCTTCCGATATACCATTACCCTCTATTGAATTCCCCCCAACCCGTGATGCGTCAGCGACTCAGCCTTGCCAATCAATTGTCACCAGCGATGACCGCTTCCTTGCACCCCCTCGAAACCGAGTGGCCTTGAAAACTCCACCCGCTCAGATTCGAGCGGATCCGATTGAAGACGAGTCTATTGGAATGTGGTCTTCTTGGGATCCCCAGTCATTGGGGGGTGAAATCCAGCGTCCAGACTCTGCCTTGTCCCATGCCTCGGATTCATCAATCTCGTCCATTGAAACGTTTGACTCCAGACGCTCGGTTGGCGGTAGTTGCACAAGCATTGAAAGTGATACATATGATCCATTTTTCCAGAATGAGTCTGCGCCGAAGCCAACCGTCGAATCGTCTCCCTTGGTCGCAAATTCTCGAACCAAGCCTCGGGGACTCCGAAAAGAGCGATGGACCGTGGAAATGGATAACCACCTTTGGAATACCTACCAGCTTTATTTACAAGATCCTACCATCACTCCTTTTAAAATGACGCCTGGTAGCATTCCGCCTCTCGGTGTTACTCACAGAGTAGCGCGGGAGGCGAAGCGAAGTTGGGACAAACGTTTTCGACTAGACAAACAGTTTCCGTTCAGTACTCTTTCGTCTCGGAGCGGAGATTCAACCCCAACACAAAAGGTTGAAACACAACGAGTCTCATGGCCTAAATCTGAAGCTTCAACTCGCAGAAGGCTAAAGGTTCTGTGCAAGAAAAAATTCTCTATTGCACCGCACTACCAAAGGATGATGCAATCAAGGAGTCCGACTCCATTCCTGGACTTGTTCTCGCAACCGGCATGCGAACAGCCTTTGCGTGAAAGCCCACGCAATGAGTCAGCCGCTTATGCGACTCGTGATTTGGGAGTTTCCCTTGTTTCTAGCTCCGTACCAGGACCCTTGTCCCAATTAGCTGAGCCGAACACATTACCGGATACTCAGATTGAGTGGGCCACTCGACCGGTGCCAGCCGGGCCCCTGCAGGAGATGGGTGGCCCGTTACCTACGAAGTCCTCGAGTTTTGACGAAAGCCAAATGGGCCCGCGACTTGGATCACCCTTCACGTATCATACGTGGGGACCCAACAATTCAAGAAAGAAATTTTCGCGCCAAACCCCGAGAGCCAGGCGAGAAACCATCCATGTGGCAGGCTCAAGATTGCGCTCTCCTCCCCGTATGGACCCACTACCGAATATGGTCAATAACAACAACCTCACAACGACCCCCCTGACCACCCCCGAGTCTCCGCGCGAACAAGAGACTCGACGTCATCTGGAAGATCTTTTCCGCCAGGGCAAGCTAAACGACATGGGCCAACGCCGTGTACGGATTCGAAACCGGGGGGCTACAACCAGCGCTGTGAATCACAAGGGCCTCGACCAACTTTTCTCGCCACCATCGTCCTCGTCTAAAGGTGATGAAACGCTTGCGGCGACAAAGCCTATTGTCAATCCGCTCCTAAACTTGAGTGGTGAGAGTATCAAACGACTGGGCTCCCCTTTCAAAATGGAAGCATTGAAGCGGCCGCAACATTCACCTAGATTTATCAGACACGCCCCATCCCTTTCAGACCCGTTTGCCGGTGGAATGCTCTCCCACCTTCGGTCGTCTAGTCAGGATACTATGACTAAAACCCAAGAGACAGTACCGCCACTTCCACATGATCCGACGGAGGAAGGCATATCCGACGCGGAGCGGATCCGAAGGCAGATATTGAATATGCCTTATTTGAGGCGATAAGCCTGTGAGCGCATCGACGGCCTTTGGCGGCGTGGAGATTTCCACCACGCCTCCATGTTCCCCAACCCCGTTTCAAAAAGAACAAGAAGGCCTCGACGTCCTTTTAATGTCCGTTGACTTGATGACCTGGATGAATTATTGTGATTTTGAACTCTTCAACGAGTGAAAGGAAAGAAGCCAAAAATAATGATGGAAACGGCATTGACGACCTCACGACATTTTTAAGAATAAGAAAAAGAGAAAGACAGAAAACTTCATTGAAGTCAATAATGATGACTTTGAAGAAAATTAACTATATGATACGATAAAAAAAGTTTCCTTTTATTTGCCAGGGGTGACGCGGTCCCCTGTGATCCCCATGATCTACACCTTTGCTAGATTTCGACGTTGAAACGTACAGCGGCCAGATTTGTGCCGTTGCAAAAAAACGAACGACAAACGCGCATCAAGTTGGCTATCTGCTCTTGTTTTTGCTATTTTGCCATATACCACACTCTCTACGTTCTCTTTTCTGGTCTCTACAACTACACACTCTTTGAACATTTATTGGAATACTTATATTCCTCGCCGTCTACTTTTTTCCTTTTCTATTTCTACGCGAGCTCCACCGACACTGGACGTGAAAAATAAGAAAAACACAAAAACAACTCAACCACTTCAGTTGCCTGGTCGACTTCTCAACTCTGCTCTTGTCATTTTTTATCTATCTATCACCCTTTTCCTCCTTGGAAACGCCTAGTCCACTCTCTTCATTTTCCTTTTCTCCCTATTACTTTTCTTTTCTTCATGATGACCCTTGTATGTTTCCATGACGATTGGAACGCGCTATTGAATGAAACGACTCATAGATGAATTGATCTGTCATGCTGCTGCTAATCGACATTGATATGAAAGCGTTCTCAATTTACACTTCTTTTTTGCAGCGTTCAATTCCAGTCTCGCTTAATTCTTGCCTCAGTCTGGTCTTGCTAAAGCTGGACGCGTTCCTCGGAACAGGATCAGTCTGCATGACTGTGTTTTATTTATCTTTTTTTCTATTTTTTTTTTTTTTGACATTGAAACATCTCCGATGTTGGATTTCAATTTTCTTTCTTTCTTTTCATTCTTGATCTTATTTTTTCCCTTTTACTTCTCAGCTCAGTTCTGTCCGAAGCTCCCTTTTAACGAATATGTTTTGAGGTTCAGATATGATGGCATGATTAATTGATAAATGACTCGATGTCTCGAGGTAAAACCTGAGTTACTCCTTGAAATTGAACTTTTGAATTTTCTTCTCTTAAGCTTTACCTCGTAACCTGGTAACTCTCTTACTTACGAGACGGGGATGTCTCGATACAAATACCTGATATAAAGCGAGGACAAAACCTAGCTCCTGCTAAGGACGGGAATCGCAGAGTATCTTACTCAGTACCTAGTTCCTGATCATGTTTCAGACAGACAAACCTGCTATTCAGAGAATGACTACGGCTACGGGGTGGTACGAATATCCACGAGTGTGTAGATTTAAGCATTGAAGCAGTTCAAAAAGAAAAAAAAAAAGAACCATGCTGCTTCCGTGCTTTGCCCCCAAGGCGTTCTTCTACCCCCCCGCTGTTCATGTTTTTTGCTTCTTATTGCAATGATGGCTCTCTATCCAGCAATGGCGACGGTACCATTCCGTGGTCATGAAGGGGCCATTGGTGTCCAGCGGTAGCTCCTCGGCAGATACCGATTATGTGAGTGAGCTATGATAATATTTTGGATATATGTTTACAAACCATTTACTGAAGTTAAGCGTTCATACCAGGGGTAGATTATTCTTAAAGTAACTGTGGTCTCTATCTCATTTCATGAAAAAAAGATGACCTGCTTGCTGTGCACATGGACCTATTAAAGGCGCTGACGGAAATGAAAGCAAATCCTGAATGATTAGGTGAAAACTAAAAGGAAAAGGGGAAAAAAAAGGAAGTAGAATTTCGAGCGCCAGAGGGGTATATCATGGGTCATGATGCATCGTAAAAAAGGGGTTAAAACAAAAACTTAAAATCAAGAACTGCAAAAGCTTGGTGAAGAAGTAGAGGATCTACTACGTTACTTTTCCAATCGCTTCTTCTTCTCGGCCAAAAACGATTCTAGCTTGCGAATCTGAAGACTGAGGCCTCTTTTTTCTGCATTAGCAAGGAGCCAATTTTCCATTTTTTCCCGGACACATTTCATGGAATTCAAGACTGGGCGAACGGGTTGTGGGTTTTGATCCGGAACGAAGAAGTTTTGGTCTTCCATTTGAGCCCATTTTTCAGAGCCCGGGTTTAGGAGAACATCAAAAACCTCGTTCCAAATATCGCGCTCCCAGTATCGTTTGAGAGGCTCGCGAATTCGGTACGTTTTCGGTGTTGTGGTGTTCACTGGCATTGACTCAATGTACTTTCCAAAGAGCATAGCATGAACGGTGCCAGCAAGGCCGTAGAGGTCGAGTTGGTACGTCCAAGGGCGCTTTTCGCGGATCTCAGGACACTCATAATCACACTTCCCCCAATCCACAGTGAACTGAACGGATGGAATAAATGGCCGCATGTCGATGCCCCGACCAAAGTCGATGAGTAATAATCCTTTGCTGCGCCAACCAAATGATCCGCTAGGAGAATAATGGACTTCCCGGGGATCAAGGACACTCTTTTCGTCAGATGGGTTGGCCGGGGGCGGATCATCGAACCGAACGAGACAATTATCAGCTTTGATATCACCGTGCATAATACCACACCTGTGGAGGGCTTCGACGGTGCGGAAAAGCTCAATGGTGAAGAACATTGCAAGGGCTTCGTCACAGCCACCCTCAGGATTGGTATTGCCGAAAGTTGGCTCGTTACGAATTAGATTCAACAAGTCCAGGAGCGTTCCTTGTCCACGATAATCTTCAATCAAAACACTTTCTGCTTTGAAAATGAACATCTCATGGGCACGGACAATGCTTTCAGTGGCACGAGAAAGCTCAGGGATCTGGGCCAAACGCGCATGTGCTGTTCGGATCATGTAGAATTCCCAATGACTGGGTTTTCCGACCTCCAGCTTGATTGCTTCAAAGTTGTGACGGTGTGACGTATCAGGTTTCGATCTTTTGATCTTCGAGGAACTTCGGCGCTTCTTGGGTGCTGACTCGACCTCCGAATCTGACGATAGGGTCTCCACACTTTCCGCCAAATAGACAGGTCCAAAAGCTCCAGCCCCAAGCTTTCGCCTGATGATATACGTTCTGGGTGACCAAGGAAGCTCTAGGATAGGCACATCGAAGGACTCTTCACCACCACTCTTGGTACGCTTTTCGCTAGCTTTTATGAATCTGTCGATCTTAGAAGCGTGATGAGTGTCCGAATAAGGCAGATATCGGTATCCGGGAAACGCCTCTTTCGTGTCGTGGAATGTATATAGAATACCTTTGCGGACCCCCGAGCTGCTGGGATCAACAATCGCACCGTGGAAAATCGGATGGTGGGTGTAGCCCATTTTAGCTGGGGATGCCAACATCGGGCTCGACCGCACTTTAGATACTGTAGGGCTTAGAGTGACATCGTCACCAAGACCGGGAAGGCCCTGCTCTTGATACGGCGTCTCTGAAACCTGGGGGCTCGAAAGGAGGTTTCCCATCTGAGGCTTAGAAGGGGTTTTTGTGCTGTACAGGTTGTTTCGGGCCACGGTCATCGAAGGGATGGAGTATTCTGTACGTTCCACGATCGGAGTCATGAAAGGCAAGCGGTTTTGGGCCATCACTTCGGGGTCCCGGTATGGGCCACAAGGAGGGTGGTAATCATCAGGCATCTGTGGTACAAACTTCTGTCTTTCTGGGTCGTCAGTTGGGGATGCAACACCAGAGGATTCTAGGATATTATCCTCAGCAGCGGAGAAAGACGAATGTGTTGAGTCAATTTCTTGTGAACGAAAAGTAGCCGAGTCGGCTAGGTCTTTTGTTGCGGAGAGCCGAGTCCATTCACCATCAATAACAGTCTCGGCGTGCGTGTTGTGCGTGTTATCATAAAAGTCGTCTTCATCACCTTCATTAAATGACTTGTGAAATGTTGTCTCATCATCACCAAAATCACTTGACGCAGCTGAGATTCGACCAGTGCCAGTGCTTTCTCCTGCGCTTGTATAGTCATCGTCTTCGAAATCGCTACTATCTGCAACATTTTGGCTCTCTGCCTTCAGCGGTTGGTTGAAGATGCTGTAAATCTCGTCTGTGGCGGCCCGGGTGTGGATGGTCATCGTTGGCTCGGCGGTGCTCTTGCGACGCACCTTGCTCCCGGTAGGGGAATCGAACTTCATTTTAACTAGTGATTTCCATCAGTTTGCCCCGAGGCGAACCGAATTCGAGTTGATTGTTGTTGAAAGAGAAGAGGATAATGCTTACTGGTTTGGGGTTCCCCCTTGACCTCGCGCACCTTGAGTTTACGAGCTTTGCTAGCTTTGACATCGTGGCCTTCTTCTGGGTCGAGAACGTGTTGTGAAGGGCGGGGGTCTGTATCTTTCAAGGACAACTTCTGGTTAAATTCTTCGGGCAGTCCCTTCTCGGGAAGATGCTCTTCGGAGGTCTGTGAGTAAGGCTCCGCTTGAGAAGCGTTCCCAGATATCTGCTTAAGAGGCTTCTTCTGGGCATGCCAATTCATATCCATCCAGCCGCGATGCATAGCTCGAAGCTCTTCAAAACTAACTTCATGGTTCGGGTTCTTGTAATCAGGATACACTGCGTCGAGATTGACGAAAACGCGTTCCCGTCTGCCTGTACGTGGGTTTATCGCTTCCCTTACACGATGCTCTGGAACTTGCTTTGATTGCATTTCCTCTTTGAGAGGTAAATCTGAGTTAGACTGCATACATGAAAGAGTAAACCAATCCGGATTCATGCCACCAATTAGTCCTGTGATCGTAAATATACGGAAGCCAGAGAGAGCAGGTAAATAAATCACCGGACTTACCTCATCCCTGAAAATCGCCATCTTCTGTGTTGGCGCGGCCTTCCTCCCAGCTTTCAAGGTTTCACCAGCCCATGGTTTTGCCTCCACCTTGTTCTCCTTCCGTCGCTCCTGCATCGACCCGATCGTATCCCAGCCCTTGGTTTCCCCGCTTACAGGTGGTTGACTTGCTGCCGAGTCAGTGTCGGAGAATATGGCCATTTTAGGCTTCCCTGACTTCGTTTTTGGAGCGCTTCCCGAAGTTGACGTTGGCCTTGGGGCCTGTTGTTCACTAACCGCAGGTGCAGAAGCTGCAAATGGATCTATCTTGGCCGCCAACGCTGGCCGCACTGCGGGCAATGCGGGGGACGAGGGCCCGTTGTCTTGAGTTCGCTGGTCGTAGCGCCGTTGGAACTCGCTATATTTTCGAATGAGCCGTTCCGCTGGGCGAGCTTCTCGGTCGATACCGAGCCTATACACTTCGTCTGCTTGTGTCCATCTTCCCGCACTCTCAAGCCATGCCGAGAACTCCTCGTAAAACAGAGCAAGCCCCTCCCCAACGTGGTGACGAGCTAGAAATGCAAAGGTCTCCCGCGGAGAGTCGGAAAAAAGACGAATATAATGGAGCCATAACCGCAGGTATCGGGGGTCGTTTTTATAATCGGCCGAAGAAAGAAAGCTTTTTACCGCCCGCTCAAGGAGTGGGAGGAGACCAGACTCATGGGTAGCCTGTGCTGAGGGGTATGCATTCAATACCCACTTAACGTAGCGGTCGTAGATATCAAGAGGGTCGTCAGATTCCCCGATGGCTTCCAATTCCGCTTCATATTCTTGTCTGATGGCATCGTTAAGGGTCCTCGTATCATTCGGGGTTGGTGATGAAAACTTGTCGCTAGGGTCCCGAGGAGAAAAGATACGCGCTAACTCTTTGGCAGATCGGCCACCTGGTAATGACTGGATATTTTCCTTCTGATTCTCGATGATATCGAAGTCAATGAGGTCTTCAGAGGCCGCCATCGCGGCAGCAAACGGCGAGATATTCGCGCCGGGATGCCGTAAATACTGCTGGTTTCGTGGATTGATCGTGGAAGCAAGCTTGATGAGTTCGTTCCGGGTAGTGTCGGAACTTGATGGCGTTTAGTGCTTATGGTCGTTAGAATTCGGCGTTGATGAAGTGTTCAAAGGGGAGGGAACTTTGGTTTTTTTTTCGTTCATCAACGTTTATCGATAAACACGTGCCTCCGTTGCCCCAGTGATGGACCACGTGATTAACTCTCAGGGATCTGTCAGAAACCATCCATGATTGCCAATTGTTGCTTTTTTACAGAGTCTTCATATGACTATTTGTCTGTTGGATGACAAGATTTTCCTGGCTCCCAACCAAGTAGCTGTTTCTTATTGTCGATTGATCTGTTCTCGAATTTGTTGGGCGAGATTCTATTCTCTGTCTAACTCCACCGAGCAGTCGGCTCTAACCAGGACACAAACCACAAGAAAACCCCAACGAGACAAATGTAAATCTCCAACCCTCTAAGGCTCGTCCAGAAAGAGCGTATCCGGTACCCTGTAGCCGAGACATCAAGTCCTACTCGTTCACAAGGACCCAGTTCCAGTAAGGCGAAGGAAGGCGAAGGCACAGAGTTCAAGGTTCGTCAGGTCCAGAGCCCGAACCACAGGAGCCGCCAATCACAAATCGCGTAGCCACAAGGGATCAGCCACACCCATCATATCCCAATTCTACCTGTCATATCCACACTTGCCTCCTCGACTTCCCAGATACGCAATCAGATAGCTCGTCTTCGAACCGAGAAGCAACGGGGAATCCATTTCCTATTTCTTGAAGTACCCATATCTGCTGCTATGGCCCCCCGTGGTGGCCGCAAAGCGGTGTCCTCAACCGCGAGTCCGGAGAGTAGCAAGCGCAAACTTGACGAGGGTGGTGAGGTAGATTCGCCACGAAGAAGGTCAAAGCGGGTGAAGTCTGTGGAAAATATCAAAGCGCAGTCATCCTCGGATGGATCTCGTGGTGCAGCAAAAGGCATTTCTCGTGCTGCTGTGAAGGAGGAAATTGAGGAGGAGGAAGAAGGGACGAAAGTTTCTATCAAGGACGACGACGAAGCCGAGGAAAAAGTAGCCAAGATTAAAACACCCACAAAGAAACGAAAGTCAAAGGAAGATCAGGAAGCCCAGGCTATGCCCCTAAGACCTCGAACTCCGGGACTGCGCATGTGTGTAGGCGCGCACGTAAGTGCAGCAAAAGGTAAAACACTGTCCACACCAACATAAGATAGATCAATGCTAACAGTCACACAGGTGTTTTCAATGCTATCAATAACAGCGTGCATATCGGGTTCGTATAGTCAACATGCTTCCTACCGCTCAATCTTTCTCTGGCGGGCCGATGGATGGGTTAACTGATTGCCTGTTTAGGGGTAACGCTATTGCGCTTTTCTTGAAATCACAGCGGAAATGGGATAATCCCCCTCTACAAGACGACGTTAGAGATCAATTCCGTCGCCTGTGCGCGGAGCAGAAATATGATGCCGCAAAGTAAGTAACCCTTGGGACAATCGCATCTTCACTCTACTAACTCATCTGGTAGACACATCCTTCCTCACGGGTCCTACCTGGTGAACCTTGCACAGGAAGACAAGGCCAAGGCCAAACAAGCATATGATTCATTCCTAGACGATCTTCGCCGTTGTGAAGCCCTAGGGATTGAACTGTACAATTTCCAGTACTTCTCTCTCCCCATTTAATTTATACGTTATACATCCAGACTAAATCAAACCAGCCCCGGAAGCGCAAACCAAACCACCCTTCCCTCCGCCCTCTCCCGACTCGCCAAAGCATTAACAAACGCTCTTTCCGAAACCACAACCGTCATCCCCGTCCTGGAAACTATGTGCGGCCACGGCTCCACAATCGGCGGCTCCCTCACCGAATTCCGTGACCTCCTCGCCCTAATCCCTAAAAAGTACCACTCTCGCATCGGAATCTGCATCGACACCTGCCACAGCTTCGCAGCCGGATACGACCTTGCTACGCCCACCGGCTTCCAAGCCTTCATGCAGGAATTCGAAGATGTAATCGGCATCCAACACCTGCGGGCCCTGCATCTCAACGACTCTAAGGCGCCGCGGGGCAGCAAGCGTGATTTGCACGCGAACATCGGAACGGGCTTCCTTGGTCTCCGGGCATTCCATAATGTAATGAACGAGCCTCGTTTTGAGGGCCTTCCGATGGTTTTGGAGACGCCTATCGATCGTCCAGTCTCTGAGTCGAAGGGGGGCAAACCGAAACCTGCTGGCGCGAAGACGAAAATGGAGCCGGACACGGGTGTTTGGGCGAGGGAGATTGAGCTGCTTGAGTCTTTGATTGGGATGGATCCTGAAGGGGAGGAGTTTAAGCAGTTAGAGGCGAGGTTGGCCGAGGAAGGGAAGGAGGTGCGAGACAAGCACGAGGAACAGTATATGCGCAAGCTGGAGGCTGAGGGCAAGAAGAAAAATAAAAGCCCTGCGAAAAAGGGCCAGAAAACGTTGATGGAAATGATGGATGGGAGTAAGAAACGGGGCAAGACGGAGCCTAAAATTGACATCGAGAGCGAGGATGAAGGGTGCCAGAGCTGTTGAATGAAAATTAGTTGAACTAAATCTGGCTCGTTTGGGGCTTACAAAGTTGCGAGGAAACTCGGGGAATTAGGTTGAGTTAGCATGAATAGGAATCGTTTTCTTTGATTTAAAAAAATCGTATTTTTCTTGATGGGTATATATCGTATATAGAACTCGCAACCACAACACCCAGGCACAAATGCCGAATATGCTAGTTAGTCCTCTGCCATGACTAAGAAACAAAGCAACATGGTATCTCTCATGTAAATCACTGTCTATGCTAGACCTTGCTTGTAAATATGTGCGGGAAGCCCCAATGTACTATAGTATATCGTTACCAAAATAAGAGATGATAGCCGCCAATGCTATAACAGAAAACCTGGAAATATATATTCTCCAGAATTCCCCAAACGCCACAAGATCGTGTTACTGAATCCGATTCTGGATTAGGAGAATTGGTGTGATGAGGGGCGGACCAAGATAGAGGTGGGTATCCGAGGTTAAGCCATCCAGTGGCTTTTAGAGCGTTGTGTATGAAGGACGATCGAAGGATTATTTGATATCATTCAATGGCCACTCTCTGGGTAATTCCGTTCAGGGGAGATATTTGAGTTATTTCCGGGACCAGGCACCCATCCAGTCCTTTGAAGCTCCGATTCCATGGAGGCAATCATCGGAGGTGCGGATCGTAGTGGAGATGGACCAGCAACCCGCGGGGAATATAGATTCCCGTGGTCACTCAAATTTGAGGTACTAATAGTGAGTCCATGGACATTGCTCTTTGCTCCACTGGTTCGGACCTGGAAGGAGCGTCCAACTTGCAGATCATCGGAAGGTGTGATGTTAACATCCCCGTCAGCATGGATATCGGATGTGTAAAGCATGGAAGTTTCTGGGCGATTGATTCGATGATATTCTCCCCTCTCCCTCGAAGAGTCTGAACTATCACTTTCGGAAGTCATGTTCGGGCTACCTTCCCTGGCGTTACGCTGAGCTTCAGATCGCATTTTTGCGATTTTCATGTAGTTGTAAGAAGCAATACTGCCGATAGTAACGACCAAGCCTGTCACATTTATGGCGGTGAGTTGGTCATGGAATATTACGCCAGCTGCACTGATTGTAACGACTTCCTTGAAAATACCGCAGATACTCAAGGTGACAACGGAGGATCGTTTAAGGAGTGCGAACTCGGACGAAATCATGCAAAACGCGAGAACTCCGGGGAAAATCAACAGGAAGATGCCGAAACCTGTCCCGTGGGCTTCTGCAAGCGCTGCATACCCGGCTGCGATTTCTCTGGGGCCTTCGACTGATAGGGCAATGATTATCAAAGAAACGAACATGACTGGGGTTAGGAAAAACAGGGTGGAGAACGGATTCGCTGTGGCTGGGTGACGCAGGAGCAATATCTGGGTTAGACCCCATCGAAAACCAGAGAAAAAAGCAGATGCAATGACCAAGATAAAACCAACGGCGTTGAACGCGGTTTCGCCTGCAACCATCATGACAACTCCAACAGTCATAGCAGCAATTATCACGATCAATTTGACCGACGGTTTCTCAAGGCCAAAGACAAAGGCGAATAGAAGGACGAATGCGAGAGCAGAGGATTTGCACATGGTGAGGAAAGTCAAGGTGATGAACTTCAATGACATATTCCCCAGTCCAATATCGAGAGAGGTTGCGGTACCACAAGGCACAAGGCGTGTCAAGTAGAAGAGTTTGGTGAGGATGGGCCTAGGCTCTCCCATATCGTGTCTCACGGGGGACCCGGACGCAGAGGTAGCAGGAGGTTGCGGGCGTAGGGATGGGACAAAGTAGAGGATAAGGGACGCAAGAGTGAACTGCACGGCCATGTGTAAACTAGTTGTGAAGAGAGGAAACGGGAATACGACCTCATCCTCTGAAAACATCCATTTGTTGTACTACAGAAATTTCCCCCAAGGGTTAGCATTAAGCTTCGTGTGAATGGGTCAAAGAAGCCTGAGAACTCACGATTGAAATGGATAGCGAAAAAAAGTACCACATCAGGATCAGGCCAACGTTAACGAGCAACCTCTTGATGACAGCCCGATCAGCCGTACCAATAGATAACAGGCCATATATATCATTCTGGGATGCCTTCATATCGGCGACGCGTGCAGACAATTGTCTCCGTTGCTTTCTTCTTCGGCGTCTCCGACGCCTCTCAGTTGCAGTGAGGGCTGTTTCCTCATCATCCGGATAGTCATCGTCCGAACTCATGAAGTCCATTTCCACGGTCTCTGCAATCGAAGAAAGATCCGACACATCTGCATCTTCCCCCGCTGTCGACTTCGGTTCGTCCCGTTTGACGGGGTCTCCAGTAAGCTTCGAGCTATCTTCTCTCTGCTCGATAGGTGTTGGTAGCGAAGAACCACCTGGATTACCGGTTAAGACGGAGCTTCGTCGCCGATGGTGCCCCCCCGATAGCCCCATGCTGAAAACTAGGCGTTAAGAAGCTAAGAGCGGCAAAAGATGGAGTAAAGAAGGGAGGGGGATATGGCGAGAAAGTAGAGGTTTGATGGGAAAGGGAATGAAGAGTTCGTTACAACGGAAAGGACTCCATCCAGACGACCTTGCGCGGTGTTCGACCGGTGGTTTCGGCTCGTGTGGAGGAGGGTGCGCTGGAGCGAAGAGGGCGAAGGAGGCGAGGGAGATGGGTGCAGAGCTTCAAAGGAAAAAGAGATAGCGAAGAGACTCGGTGAGCAAAGTATTGCTGGAGCCGGAGATTTTAAAAAGCTAAAAGAGCGTGTGAGACAAATGAGAAAAGCAAGAAAGGATTGAGAAGAATATGGCGGGTTATTGACGATGAAAACACAGAGGACTGAGCGAAGCAGTGCAGTTGCAGGAAGCTAGAGGAGCAAAGGGGAGATCAGGAGGGCAGGAGGCGGAGGACGGGCCAAGGAGAGGAAGCAAGGGCGGCCAGTGGAGCATCGAGGTCATAGAAGATAAGGGGAGGTGGCGTTGACGAAATAATTTTGAAATGCACAAAAGAAATAGAAGAATAAGCAAAGAGATGGGGAAGATTCAGAGGAAGAGGAGACCGATCGCGTGCTCTGTTGGAAATAATAACCAACAAATGTGGTTGTGAGCTCACTGGGGCCCTTATCACAACAACTAGTCATCACAGGGTCGCTTGCTCCCACATCAATCACAATATTAATATTATTATAATTATTAAAAAAGAGTTCGAAAAATCAAAACAAGAATGAATCCAATCAACTCAAGACCAGCTAATTTCCCCCAACTGTGCCGCGCTGGTCACCAACTTTGAGCACTTTGGGTCCCCCCATTCCTGCCAAGTGCTTTGGTGTGGTCTGCCTGAAAGCCACAAAAACTTATTCCCGTCACTCATTCATAACTCTGGACCTTTCATGAGTATGGTGGAGGTCGTCTTTTAAACCCAGTCTCGGATTGAAGCAACAGCAGCCGTAGCCGCGGAAAGACAATGAGAAAGTGGTGACCACGTTGTCGAGAGGGCCAATAGAACGGATGGAAATTCTCCATGTTGCGTCTGTAAGCACCCTTCAGCATTATTCTTCATTATTGAAGTTGTTCATCCTTCCGCCCCTTGTCCGACACTGAGCGGGGGTGGTCTCGATCTCTCTGACTAACACAGGCTGGTGTCCGGTGATTGAACTGATTTGGTCCCCTCCCGGACGATCCGGGGTGGTCGACGCCTGGCATTGTTTTTCTGGGCTCAGTCCCTTGGTTCCCGTCGCTAAAGGGAATGACTAGTGTGAGCCTCGGTATGAGATGGCTGGTCGACTCGCCAGGGAATAATTATTTTGATACTGATCGAGGAATCACCCGTCCAGCCAGAATTTATAATAATGTTGCCAGCAACCTCCTGGGAGAGATGATTCAGAGGTGGATCCAGAGGGGGAGGCAAAAATAACTACTAGAGGGTCATAGCGCATCATTCCTCACCCATCTGCCACACCGACTCACACGATCGCTCCTAGGGTTTGGCTCATGTGGCTCAACTCTAACATCCACCAGTCTGATTCGTCTTAGACCGCAATTTAGGTATGCAACTGCAATGAAGTCCGATTTGCCCAAAGAGGAGGTTTGGTTGTATCACTTGGATGTTCCATGGCAAGAACATTTCCGGCAAGACAACAGTAACACCCAAAGTTCCAAGCGTTGCTTCCAATATTCCTCCTCGGATTGAATTTCGGAAGCCCAATGTGCGAAATGAAGCTATGCTAGAGTTGAAATAGCTTGAAGGAGCCTGATCATCTTCTCCGCTCTTCTCCGATCCAACTCCAGAGCAAAGTTTTCGATATCATTTCATACCTGATCCGGACTTGATGTCTGGTCTGTACGCCATACGCAGGGTTGGTTTCCTTCCTGATCGAAGAAAAGCCTCATGTACAGTGTAGGACTTAACTCGCATTTCCTAGTCACTCTCTAATTCACCAACAGTGACCAGATGCCCTGTTGAAAGAAAAAGTGGCACTCACGGTAGCTCTCTTTCAAAGCATCTTTAGTCTGACCAGCCAACCTGCTCGAGATGAAAAGTACTGTTTCGCGAGGGTACTGTTAGACTGCTTTCGCGTTGAGGTTCATAATTTTCGAGGTGTAACACGTGTAATGCGCGTTGAAAGCAAGTCGAGTCCGTGACACATATGGTGTGCTTTGAGATACCACTAGGGTCGCTTGCCGTCTGATATTAACAGGAGAAAACCTTATCTCTGGGCGTGTCTACAATCATTGCTTAGAGTCCTGGGGGGCTTTTAGTTCTAAAATAAAACTCAGAGTGCTGGATCCGGTGGCATATTTCCCCAGCATCGTTCAAGCTTACCAAGGCAAGCAGGTCATAGGAGCCCTTGACTCCCCAACCTGGTTGATGTTGTCAAAGGGGTTAATGTATACACCTAGCCTTGTATAACCATATTGGACACGACGCTACCCCGCGGTAGCACAACAGGCTTTGTTACGAGAGGAAACCGTTATTTTTTGGTTAGACAGAGAAGCCGTTAATGCGACTTTCGAAGCTTCACCGAGACTTTCAAGATGACCGAGCGGGCTATGACCCTAGATATGAACCGAACTCAAGGCTTGGTCATGGTATTCGTCGCTATTGTGTTTGTTCTAAGGGTGAACGTTCTAATAGACAGGCCCCGGTCAACGTAAGCAAAGGCTTCATACGGAATATCCTCGGCTTCCGGGGAGGAATTAAACGATATCCTATCCCCAGTACCAGAAAAAGAAGCTTTCCCGCACCTTCCCAATGCTCTCTTGCTGAAGTTAAACCCAGATTCGCCTGTAATGTGCATCTGTCGTCTCAATTCATTAATATCCCCGCCCCCGCCCTTGCTCACCCAGTTTTTTGTAATTACTTGTGAGTTTCTCTGTAGTTGCATCCCGTCGAAGGGCAATTTGTGTGCTTAAACACTTAGCGAGGCACCGATCCCCTTCAGTTATTTCCGTCTTCCACTTCTTGCCAATTCCAGATGGTGGTGGCGGTTTCTAACGACAAACCGACACTGTTTCGCAACCGCTTCCTTCACCATACAAGAAGAGATGGAACGGCTCTGCCCATCCAGGATGGCAACTATTGAGAATAGGAGCCGTGATTTCAGCCTCCTTTTCTTTGTCCAGCGGCACCCGGCCCAGGACTAGGATTGCTCCCTAAATTCCGGGGTTCTTTCCCAGGGACGTTAGTCGAGCGAGAAAAAGTATTCGCAGTGCTAATAGTGGCACTAGCGTTCCGCAACTCAATTTTTTTGCGTTCCATTTCGAGCTGTATGAGGGTTAACAAGAGTGTTCTCGGCTTATAGCAAATCGAATAAGCATTGGAAAGCTTAGAATATTTACGTACCACTTTTCGAACGCGGGTAAGGGCAGCGGTGTCACCTGCCACTAACGGTCGACAATCGTCCACGCGATACGGGGGAGCGATTGCAACCGCATCGGCTACAACAATACTAGACCCATCCCACCTGGCGGGCATTGTGCGACTAAACGCATCAAAAATATCCTGGGCTTCGCGGGTGACTCCTTTGCCGCGTCGAGCCTCACTTTCTTGCATTTTACCGACAGCACTCGCCTCCCGAGCTTTTAGAGAGCGGATGTCAAGAGCATGCAGGACTGGGACGGCATCAGAGAACGATGTGGAATCGGACGACGGAGAAAGGGACAGGAGCTGGAACGATTGTATTCGCGATATCGGAATGATGTGGTAATTACCCGCTTGTTGTTTCTCGTCGGCGGTGTTGATAGCAACAAGGTTTGTGATCGGGCATGCGGTGAACAAAGTCCCCTCGATCGTAGACGCGACGGGAGCGGTACTGATACGAACGCTTTGAGTGAAGGGTTAGAATCATGTTCTTATTGTAACGTGAATGGGGTGGGAGCCGCCTCTCCACGATAGCAGTAGATCCAGGAACCCGTTCTAATAGAAGATAATCCAGGAACTGATGCTCAGGTTAAGTGTGTGCTTACCGTGCTCCGATTGCACCGCTCAACGCCACCTCTAGAGGCACCATGGCGCCCGCCATTCCCTGCACTGGAGCACTGCCCGAAGATCCTTGCGTCGGTGCTCTGACTCCCACACTCTGGCGTTTGTTTTCTGCCATAGGCTTACTATCCTGGAAGAATTTCCCCAATGAGTATCAACAGCTGTATGGAGTTTCCAATTGGCAGGAAGGCTGGGTCATGTGTTCGGGAGGCAAGGAAGTTCAAACCGGAGAAGAGGACGGTAAGGCGGCTAAGCTGCTAGAGAGATCGTCACAAGTCAAGCCAGCGCTTGCCTAGAATCTAGCCGGTACCCGGTTCCAAGCTCCGTCAAAACCGCTTGTTCACAATGACGATAGAAGTCAGGATCAGGCAAGGTGGGATGTAGCGGGAACCGGAGCTTGGTCGGGAGAGGGGGAAAGGAGCGACGGAAGAGTTCAGGAACCACGAGAGCAGCACAAAGAAAAAGACAACCTAGCAGACAAAAATAATTATTCTTATGCTGCTTGTATAGATCCAAAAAGAGTAGTTGTCCTCCGTCGGAAGGGAGCAATCGGCGCGAGAGTGAGAAGGGGAGTCAAATCAATGAAGTTTCGCCTGGAAGTTCGACGTTGCACCATAAGCCGTCCCAATCCAGCCTAGTCTCGGCGGCGGTGGAAAAATCGTGTTCCTCACTTCGTTTCGATTCATCAATTATTATTATTCCTGGTGAACATGAATCTGTCCCCTTTCCTACGGAGGCTCCTATCAAGAATTCCACATCAATACAAAACCCATCCAAAGCCCATTTCGCTCGAAGTCAAGTTCAAATAAACAATAAAGTAAGGGATTTGCATGCAATATAAATTACGATGAGAAGAGCAGAATTAGCATCTAAATACAGGATGATCCATGATTGGTATTATTATTCCACTGAATTCATTTTTCGAATTTTCGTTTTTATTGGGCATTATCATTCTATGTGCCCCGAAGGCTTTGCCTCAAACTCTCGGGATTTTTTGCCTGGTCCTTTTTATATGCTTGGTCCAGAATAAGCTTCACGTCCAGCGCAGTACATCATATTCCAATTTAAGCCTGGTAGGTCGACGCAGACACATTGCCACCACGTCCGGTCCAGTTGACATGGTTGTCCTTGCCCTCGGGGTACTTTTCACTAGCATATTCGGGCTTGATACGGAAGGTGTGGGCACCGAAGTAGTCACGCTGAGCCTGCAGCAGGTTGGCAGGAAGGTCCTTGGTGCGGTAACCATCGTAGAAGCTAAGAGCGGTGCTGAAGGCAGGAGTTGGGATACCCCAGAGAGCGCCCTTGCTGACAACGTTTCTCCAGCCTGCCTGGGCTGTGTGGATGGCCTTGTTGAAGAAGTCGTCGAAGAGGAGGTTCTCAAGGTCGGGGTTCTTGCGGTAGGCGTTGGTGATGTCCTTCAGGAAGACAGAGCGGATGATACAACCACCACGCCACATGAGAGCAATTGAAGGCTTGTTCAACTTCCAGCCGTATTCCTTGGCAGCCTATAAAAAATCCCTGAGTTAGCAACCGCAAGCGTAACTCGTTGAGGTCAGAACATAGGAATTTGGGGGTGCTTACGTTCTGGATGAGCATGAAGCCCTGGGCATAGGAAATGATCTTGGAGGCATATAGGGCCTGTTCCAGATCATCAATGAAGGCCTGCTTGTCACCTGTGAATTCAGGAGTAGGCCCACCAAGGAGGCCGCTAGCGCGAATACGCTCATCCTTGATGGCACTGAGGCAGCGAGAGAACACAGCTTCACCGATCAAGGTGACAGGCATTCCAAGGTCGAGGGCGTTGATGGCGGTCCACTTGCCGGTACCCTTCTGGCCAGCCTTGTCGAGAATCTTCTCAACCATTGGGGTTCCATCATCGTCAGTGTAATAGAGGATGTCACGGGTAATCTCAATTAGGAAAGAGTCCAAGACTCCCTTGTTCCACTTGGCGAAAACATCGGCAATCTCCTTCACAGGCAATCCCAATCCGCGCTTCAAGATGTCATATGCCTTGGGAGAAATACGGCGTTAGCCTCTGCCACACCCGGCGCAACGCTTCAACAGCTTAATTACTTACCTCGCAAATCAGCTGCATATCTCCGTACTCAATACCGTTGTGGACCATCTTAACATAGTGTCCAGCACCCTCATCACCGACCCAGTCACAGCAAGCCTCACCGTCACTCTTGGCGGCGATACTCTGGAAGATATCCTTAATGTGGGGCCAGGCAGCCTCGTTACCACCGGGCATCAGAGAAGGGCCGTAGCGAGCACCTTCCTCACCACCGGAAACACCACTGCCAACGAAGCTAATGCCCTTCTTGGCGAGGTACTGGGTGCGACGGTTGCTGTCGGGGAAGTGGGAGTTGCCACCGTCGATGATGATATCACCCTCCTCAAGGTGAGGCAGGAGGGACTCAATGAAATCATCAACGGGCTTTCCAGCCATAACAAGGAGCATGACACGACGGGGACGCTTTAGCTTGGAGCAAAACTCCGCAATGGAGTGGGCGCCAACAATAGACTTGCCTAATATTTAATCAGCCAACCAAGGCTAGGTAACAAGCTTTTTCAAGGCCTCCGGGAAGACGTACCCTTGGCCTCATTGTCGAGGAAGCGGTCAACCTTGGAGGTTGTGCGGTTGAAGGCGCAGACAGTGAAACCGTGATCAGCAGCATTGAGGATCAGGTTCTGGCCCATGACGGCCAGACCGATCAAACCGAAGTCAGCACTAGGGGTAATGGACGCCGATAAGCCGGCAGAAATGCCAGCCAGACGGGCGCTAAACGTCAGTTCACTTGTCAATAGCGAGACAGAATCGCGATTCGGAATTTGAGAGGATGGTGGCATAAAATTGTAGCCATAGCTACTGGCTCACAGGCAACAGTTCCAAGGAGCTTGGAGTAGCCGAGAGGCAGCTATATAGCCAATAAGTGGCAAGGTGGGGGAGAGCAGTTTAGGGGAAGTTTCGCTCACCCATTCACTTGAGAATGGATAGATTTACATCAAGGCCAATACATTGCTTCCCAATCAAAATACAAGATAAAAAAAAATAAAACTCCAACAAAAAGGAGAGGTGCATCAATAGGTCTGGGAAGAGGGGTAGGGTAGGACACGGATGATCTGAAAGAAGAACTTACACAGCTGCCATAATGATATAGTGGGGGTGGTAAGAAGCTCTGGTGAGAAGAGGTTAATAGAGAAGATATCTGGAGGACGGCAAGAGGGGATATATGTACTGGGAGCAGTGCCTCGAACAGGAAGGTAAGGTAGCAAACCGGATTAATGGGCAAGAAGAAAGGGGAGAAAGAAAAAGGGCGCAAAAGAAGTTTGAAGATGTCCGCCAGGGCAAAACAGCCTCCACGGGTGACGGAGAAGGTCTTCCGTCATGGTGGGACGAGCAGGGGCGGGGCAGCGACGAGGAGCAGAGTAGTCCGGATTTTTCGAAGCAATCCCACGGATGCGAGAGAATATTCTGGACGGCGATGAGAGATTTACATTATACTAGTTCTACTATTCTCTTCGGAAGATCTAATGCTGATTATGGTTCCTCTATCTCTATACAAAGCATCTCGACATGCCTCCTTCGTGCTACAATGGCATCCCCAAAAATGAGCATAATTACTGTCACTCGGAGATGACGGAGCTTTGCATTTGTTGCGATGGATGGCGGGGCAAATGGAGGGGCAACCACCGCAATAGGTTTTTGGGCTATGAATTACCATTACCACCGCGACCCAAGAAAATTATTCCCAGAAAGCGTTCGGTGAGGGAGAAATTACAGGACGGATAAATTATTAGTATAATTTAACTGGTTCCCTCCGACCATGCTAACCCAGCCTGGAGAGCTTCCTCCTTGTCGATTGCCCATCATTACCCTCCCACCAACAGGACGACGAGATGTCTCGGAGTATTAAGGATTATGAGAAGGAGATAATAATTCTATAATTCTTACCTACTCTTTTTCAGCTCTTGCCGTGACCAAACACCCATCCAGAATTCGTCACATCATGGTTTATTTGTAAGCCTAATCTAAGGCTTACAGGAGGTAGTAATGATCTCATCAGCCTTTCGCCAAAAGTTACAATTTTTACTTGATCCAGTCCTCATCATACCCTCGGGGACGGAAAAGGAGTAACTATATGACAATGGGTGAATTGTAATCCGCCGCGGAGAACCTTTCGTATCAACTGTTATTTCCGACTCCGTGGACGAGGGCCCTGCTATAATAATTTTCAGATTATCGTTAATATTAACCATGCTCTGACCCGGGTTCTGAAATCTCCCAAAGAGGAATAGAGTGGGGGTTGCATCCGTATGAGGCTGGGTTAGTTACATCAAAGCCGCACAGGCAAAAACTGTGTCTTGGCAAACGGCCCAGATTAGTCAGAAGAGCGCGGCTGGATTATGAGTCACATGACCTAACACTAAACTCAGAGCAGAAGCATGTATACGGCGGACGAAGGTGTCCATTTGTGTCTTTTTCAGTCTCCGAACCTTGATTGATCCTTCTCACAACCTCATGGGATGCCTGCATCTTAGTCCAATACGATATCTCGGCCTAGACTAAACCAGCCTTGTAAACAAGCCCGACCTTCACATCGATTGCCTACTCATTACGTCGCTGTTACCTTTTCCCCTGCTCCGTTGCTCAAGACGCTTCCTCAACGCCTCCCTTCCCAGAATTCATCAGTTCCTCCCCATCAAGCACAAAGTTTCTAGGACAAAACCGCTACTCCCGCTGTAATCGCACTGGTCCAGCTCATTCTGCGCGCGCTGTACGCTTTGGTTATTTCAAGATCCGGAACCTTTTTCAGGCGTGACGTCTGGCGTATGACTGCTACGTCAGTCAGGCCCTGAAGGTACGTGTCTGCACGCGGCACATAATACTATTCATCGTCCCTCTTTTGCTTCGAACACCCCGTTCATCATGTCCTTCCCGCCCCCTCCAGGTTTTCAGAAAACGCCGTCCTCGCTCCCTCCGCGACCACCACCGTCTACAAACTCCAACCCACAGCATGGGTCGTCGGGTCCCAACGGCGGTTATGGCGGAAGTGGTTCTCGAACAGGCTACAGTGCTGCCACCGCATTCCAGCCGCGTTCCGTAGCCTCTAGCCAGCCGTATCGCACAAACAGCCCCGCTGTTTCTACTCCACCTGTTACATCGGGCGGATATTCAACCCCAACCACGACCGGTTACGGCGGTTACTATTCACAGCCGCAGGCGCAGCAAACGTATCAAAGCGGTCCTTCATATTATGGGTCCTCTCAGTACAACGAGAATACGTATGGCTCGAATGTGCCTCGAATTCAGAATCCTTTCGCGCCTACGGGAGATCAATCAAACGCTAATGGACCGCGCGGGCGCAATTTCGGGCGCAATGATTCCGGTTTAGATCCTGAAACAGAAGCGCAGATTGCACAATGGCAGAGCGCGTATGCGAACAAGGAGGAAGTCCCCGTTCAGGGAAAAGGCCCCATCCGCCGGGATGGCAATACAAGCACACCTGGTGTGGGTGCTGCGCTTAACACGCCGTCCGGTAGTAACACCGCCGCTAGCACTCCTGCACCCGGCCAAGTAGAGGTGCCACAGAAAACCGTTTTCCGCTCCGGTGGGGGTCAAAACTGGACCGACCAGACCCTACTCGAGTGGGATCCAGCCCATTTTCGTCTCTTTGTAGGCAACCTCGCGGGCGAGGTCACAGATGATTCGTTATTGAAGGCATTCTCCAAATACACGTCAATTCAAAAGGCCCGTGTGATTCGTGACAAGCGCACCCAGAAGAGCAAGGGATATGGTTTCGTCAGCTTTAGTGATGGCGACGACTATTTCAAAGCCGCGAGGGAAATGCAAGGAAAGTACATTGGCTCACATCCTATTCTTCTGCGACGGGCCACTACTGAAATTAAAGAAACGTCGACCAACAAGAACAAAAAGACTGGCCATAGAGGAGGAGGCTCTGGGGGTAGTCATGGCGGAGGAAAGGTCAAGCACGATGGAGTGAAAAAACCCGGGAAAACGAAGGGGGGGCTAAGGATTTTGGGCTAATCGACTTTTTCCAATTTCTCTTACCTTAGTGTTTGGAGCGCCATCAGTTGAGTTGAGAAGTGATGATGATGATCATTGTATAATCCAGTATAATCTACATGCCTCGCGCCTAATATGGCATATTTTTACTTCTTACCTTACCTTTCTTGTATTTAACTTGCAAAAAAGTATGTTGATTCTTGAACTCATTCACAGTTTAATCGTTTGTTGCATAATATATGTAAGTGATGGTGTGATAAACCCCCCAAAATTTGCCAGAGACAAGAAATATTCTACAATCCCAAAACAGACTCCCAAGATGAGGGGTCTTCAGAGAGGCGATATAAACAGTCAATCAAAACACTGAGAAAAAGCAGCAGAACGCCGTATACCGTTATAACCATAGTCGGGAGAATCAAAAACAATATATATGGGAAAATATGGAAAGAAGAAAAAAAAGAAAAGAACAGAAGGGAAGAAGGGAAGAATAATTATGGAACAACCCATGCATATCGTAAATCGTAGGCGAAAAGTTCATATAAAAAACATAACCTCGTGTCAACCAACGGAAGGAGGCCGATGGGCTCGAGTAAGTATGCGTTAAAGGCTCGTATCATGATCTTTTTTCTTTCGTAGCGGCATGAAGAGGGCGTAGGTAATTTTTGCGTGAAAAGAAAAGATGAAGGAGAAGAGAAAAAAATATATAATTGTAAAAGAGATCGCTGTGCGGAACACGTGGTCGATTGTAGTGGTTCGACAAGACAAAACCGTGACATCGTTGAGGGAATTCCATGCACCACAATACGATGAAAAAAGGGTGTTTAAGTGTGCATGCTGCGGTCGGTTAGCCTCCTTCCGTACTTTCCTCGTCGACAGGCTTCCGCCTTGCGAAGAATGACACCTGGTGTTGCATGGCCCAGATCCAGAAAGCGACGATCCCGAGGATAATAAATAGGATGATAAGGATAATAGCGATGGTGATATTTCTTTTAACCATGGCTGGAGGATGGGCCGAGGGAGCGTCTTGCTCTCTCCCTCTCGCTTTCCGGTTAGGTTGGCTCTCGACAGGACGGGGGTGGCTCAAAAGGGATGCGGCATAAAAGCACGATAGTGATAAGAAGCAATTTGGCCGATAGGTCGATCAAGAGGGTCTTTTAGGGAATTCTTCCCCTTTTCAAACAATTCAAGGGATGTTGGAAACAAAAGGGGGAAGAGAATGGGATGTACCAGCTTCCCCCCAGATATAAGGGGGCAGCAAAATAGCGTGGCCCAGCCATGTTGATTTTTGCTTCGTTGTTGTTGGCGGGGTGGCTGGGCTGGCTTGTTGTATCTCACGATCCGATTAGTGGTGACTGGTGAGGGAGCTGCCCTGGTCGGTCAGGCTTCTGATTGGGTCTTGGGTACTTAAGCTGTCGGGCTAGCTGCTAGCCGCCTCATGTATCGGGTACTTTGCGCCCAGCCTCCGCATTTTCAGTCCACGGGCCCCAAGAAAAACATGAAGCAGTTTCTCCTGACTACATTGGAACCATCATTCTCTCGTATTGAGGAGTCTAGATTATCAACTGAACCATCGGAACGTCTGGGATTGACTATCTGTAACCGAGAATAGTAAAGTTCCATTGAAAATCGCCACCCAACCCGACATGGCTCTTACTCTTCACTCTTCATTTGCTTTGATTCTGTTTTTACTCTTGCAAAAGGTTGAAGTTATCTATAATACGGAGTATATGCCATTCTTTTACGGTTTAATAAAACAACTATACTCAAAAAAAAACATATACATAAATATTTTAATAAAGTCCCACCTACACCTTGGTCATCATGCCCCACCAGTGCAGCTCCATTACTCCAGACACGATGTCTATATATATTTCTACCAAACACTGCTTCATTTCCATCATCACAAAGAATCAACGCGCTATCCAGGAACCCCTTCCACTGAGTTTTTATCAAGCCAGAAACCCAATTGAAATCAAGCTCAATGCAAGGTAGAACAGATGTAAAGTAAACTTAAATTGACCCCGATCACGTGCGTTCGGTAGCTATTTGTTGAAGGACTCGGGGCTTAAAATCCCCTCCAACCTCCCCAACTCTCACTCTTTGCCACCGGCAAGATGATTTCAAATTTACCCCGCAAGTTTTGGTGGTGCGATGAACCTTGTCGAGAGCTGGTGGGAATTCCTCGGGTCGATGACTTCATGATGATCCCATCAAATCCGATAGCTGGAGATTAAGCCCCGAGCTCGGAACCAAGCTTAACTTCCGCCCGACCTCCTGCATACCCGATGATCTCCATCGGGGAGCCGGGCGTCCGATTCCATAGTTATGCTGGTTCTTCCTAGGAACTCGTGCCATCCCATGAGGTAATATAAAGATATGAACGGCTTTACCTAACAACCCGGCGGTTTTATTGCGTTCAGGATGACAAATTCGACAAGTTCGATGAAACGTTTTATTGCCGAGAATTTCTTCTGAATCCTAATTACGTCCTTTTTTATGTAGCTCTACTAGAGGAGGTGACTATCCTGGATTGTGGTTCCGATGAGGTTTAACTATTTCCCTTTCCCTTCCATCTTTAATACAGTATGGAGATAGGGCGCTCGGATGGAGGTGAAATAGCGATGGGCTCCCGCCAGGGCCCACGTCGGTCAGAGGAATCAAACTCGGAAACGGCGTCTGTCCTTTCTTCGGACTCTGGATCGGAGAGAGACTTTGCACCAATTCGCAGTCAGCAATCCAGTTCCACTGCAAATAGAAGTCCAGGAAGAATCGGTCTTGGGAGACGATTAACAGATGATGATATCGCACACGTGCTCTCCCACCGGCGCACACGCACTGGTTCGATAGCCGAGGGTGGTGAGCCTGAAGATATGACCCAGATAGTGAAACTGGTTTCTAGAATGTTTGGCCAAGAGAGAAAGGCCAATTCCGAGGAGGAAAAGACAAGACACATGGGTGTTGTGTGGAAGAATTTAAGTGTCAAAGGGGTTGGTTTGGGGGCTGCCATTCAAATGACGAATGCAGACATTTTTTTGGGTCTGCCGAGGTTGATAAAGGGCCTTCTCACTGGAGGCAGGAAGGGAACAAAGGTTGGTGGCTGTGCTCAGCTGAGAACTATTATTGATGATTTTACGGTACGTCTTTTCTCCCAAAGCTGTGCGCGGAGCACTCACAAATTGGCGCGAAAAGGGTTGTGTAAGACCTGGAGAAATGATCCTGGTCCTCGGTCGGCCTGGTGCTGGCTGTTCCACCTTTCTTAAGACCATTGGAAACCAAAGGTCGGGATATAAAAGTGTCGAAGGTGACGTCTCGTATGGCGGAACAGATTCCGAAACTATGGCAGACAAGTATCGATCAGAGGGTATGACTTCACCATATAGCCGAAGTATACCCCGACGAGACCATGGTTGTTAACTTGGTGCAGTTTTATATAATCCAGAGGAGGATCTTCACTACGCTACTCTGACAGTACGGGAGACCTTGATGTTTGCTCTTAAGACACGAACTCCAGACAAAGCCTCACGCCTCCCAGGGGAAACTCGGGAAGAATACCAAGAAACTTTTTTATCCACAATAGCGAAGCTTTTCTGGATTGAGCACGCCCTCGGAACGAAGGTCGGTGACGAGTTGGTCCGGGGCGTTTCTGGAGGAGAGAAGAAACGTGTTTCAATAGGCGAGGCCTTGGTTACAAGAGCGAGTGTCCAGTGTTGGGACAACTCTACCAAGGGCTTAGATGCGAGCACTGCGTTCGAATACGTACAAAGCCTGAGAAGCTTAACTAACATGGCAAATGCGTCCACTCTTGTGGCCCTTTACCAAGCGTCCGAAAATCTTTACAAGTTGTTCGATAAAGTTATCCTCATTGAGGATGGGAAATGTGCATACTTCGGGCGAGCAGATGGCGCCAAATCCTACTTTGAACGCCTGGGATTTGAATGCCCTCCGCGATGGACAACGCCTGATTTTTTGACTTCTGTCAGCGACCCAAACGCGCGGCATGTGAGACAAGGATGGGAAGACCGTATACCCCGTTCGGCGGAGGACTTTCAGAGAATTTATAATAAGAGCGAGGCCCATAAAGCGGCACTGGAGGATATCGGCGACTTTGAGAAAGAGCTTGAATCTCAGGAAGAAGAACAAGAAGCGGCTAGGAGTTTGCTCCCAAAAAAGAACTACACCGTCCCTTTCTATAAACAGGTTATCATCCTTACTCAGCGGCAGTTTCTCATTATGTATGGTGACAAACAGACTCTGATTGGGAAATGGTCAATCCTCGTTTTCCAAGCGCTTATTATCGGAAGCCTATTCTATGATCTGCCACAAACGAGGTTAGTGATACTGATACGTTTGACAGCAATAGAACCGGCCAAGCTGACAAGTGTTAAAGTGCAGGTGTTTTCACTCGAGGTGGAGTTATGTTCTTTATACTTCTCTTCAATGCGCTGCTTGCCCTTGCAGAACTTACTGTTTGCTTCCAAAGTCGACCGGTGATGTTGAAACATAAGAGTTTGTAAGTATTGCTAGGAGTGACTGCATTCTATGGACTGTGTGCTAATCATGTTAGCTCCTTCTACCGCCCGTCTGCCTATGCCTTGGCTCAGGTAGTTGTCGACGTCCCCCTAGTGTTCATTCAGGTCACTCTTTTCGAGCTTATAGTCTATTTGTATGCTACTAACCCTTTATTGGACGTATTTCCCCCTGAATACTGACCGCTATATAGTATGTCAAATCTTGCGCGAACCGCCTCCCAATTTTTCATTAATTTTCTCTTCATATTTATTCTTACGATGACCATGTACTCATTTTTTAGAGCTATTGGATCACTGAGCTCTTCGCTTGACGTTGGTGGGTTGGATAATGTCGTCATACCTTGATTATTGGCTAACGATAGATGTCATGCAGCTACCCGGTTCACTGGAGTGGCTATCCAAGCACTGATCGTATACACTGGTAAGCCAACTTAGTTCAGGATGGAAATCTGATCTAACCGTGTGTTATCCCAGGTTACTTGATTCCGCCATGGAAAATGCGTCCATGGCTTAAATGGCTGATTTGGATTAACCCTGTCCAGTACGCCTTCGAAGGCATAATGGCGAACGAATTTTATAACCTAGACATCCAATGTCAGGAACCGAATATTGTCCCCGATGGTCCTAATGCAGTGCTTGGTCACCAAAGTTGCGCGATCCAGGGAAGCAGTCCGGACCAGCTTGTGGTTCAAGGATCTAGATATATTGAGGAGGCGTATACCTACAGCCGATCGCACCTCTGGCGTAATTTTGGGATTATCGTTGCCTGGTTTATATTTTTTGTTGCGCTCACATTGCTTGGGACTGAGTTGCAAAAGCCCAACAAAGGAGGAAGTGCAGTAACGATATTCAAAAGGAGTGAGGCACCAAAATCAGTGGAAGAATCTATCAAGAATAAAGAGGTCGCGAACGACGTGGAGAAGGTTTCCGACAGTAGTAATACGGTTGGTTCGGAGCCGTCGGACAATGCCGGGGACAAGGTCGAAGGCATTGCAAAAAGCACGTCTATTTTCACCTGGAAGGATGTGAACTACACGATACCTGTCAGCGGCGGCCATAAAAAACTTTTACAGGACGTTCAAGGATATGTCAAGCCTGGCCGCCTCACAGCCCTGATGGGTGCTTCCGGAGCAGGGTGAGCTAGCTCTTAGATCCAACACAAGAGAAGGATATCCGCTAAACAACCATTTTCCAATAGGAAAACTACTCTGCTAAATACCCTGGCCCAGCGTATAAACTTCGGTGTTGTCACTGGTGCATTTTTAGTTGATGGAAAGTGAGTATTTTTAAATTAAATTATAGGGTTGGCAGCAACTTACGGTCCCAGGCCTCTACCCAAAAGCTTTCAAAGGGCGACAGGCTTCGCCGAGCAAATGGATATCCATGAGGCTACTGCAACTGTAAGGGAGTCTCTGAGGTTCTCCGCGTTGCTTCGCCAACCTAAAGAGGTTCCCATCCAAGAGAAATATGACTACTGTGAAAAGATACTCGATTTACTGGAGATGCGACCGATCGCAGGGGCTACAGTGGGATCGGGAGGTTCGGGTCTTAATCAAGAACAGCGGAAAAGGCTTACCATTGCTGTTGAGCTAGCAAGTAAGCCGTCATTGCTCCTGTTCTTAGATGAACCGACGTCTGGACTGGACTCTTTGGCAGCCTTCAACATTGTTCGTTTTCTCCGGCGGCTTGCCAATGCAGGACAGGCAATACTTTGCACAATTCACCAACCGTCCGCTGTATTATTCGAGGAATTTGACGAATTGCTCTTGCTAAAAAGCGGCGGAAGGGTTGTTTATAACGGCGAACTTGGTTCGGATTCTAGTACAATGATCGACTACTTTGAGCGAAATGGAGGCAAGAGTTGCCCCCCGGATGCGAATCCCGCAGAGGTATGCGTGATCCCCTTCCCTTATTGAAGGCTTGCCAGACACCTAAGTGATAATTGCTCCTTAGTACATGCTTGAGGTCATCGGGGCCGGGAACCCGGACTATCACGGGCAGGATTGGGCGGATGTGTGGGCAGATTCTCCGGAGTATAGGCAGCTTTCGGATGAAATCGATGAGGTTATTGACTCCCGTCGCAATATGCAGAATGAAGGCAGAGATGATGATAATCGTGAATTTGCTATGCCAATTTGGGTACAGGTGGTAACAGTCACTAAGCGGTCTTTCGTTGCCTACTGGAGAGATCCTGAATATATTATTGTACGTTGGCTCGTACATACCGTGATAAAGCTAACAAACCTTTGGCAGGGTAAATTCGTGCTTCATATATTCACAGGATTATTCAACACCTTCACCTTCTGGCATCTGGAACATAGTTACATCGACATGCAATCCCGCCTCTTCTCCATCTTCATGACCCTTACCATCAGCCCGCCGCTTATCCAACAGCTCCAGCCCAAATTCCTACATTTCCGCAATCTCTACGAATCCCGCGAGGCAAACTCCAAAATCTACTCCTGGATAGCCTTCGTGACGAGCGCCATTCTCCCCGAGCTGCCCTATTCCATCGTAGCCGGCTCCATATACTTCAACTGCTGGTAATACCGCCTGCCCACCTCCCTCCTGTAGAGAATACAAAACTTACCGAAAAAAACCTTAACAGGTACTGGGGCGTCTGGTTCCCCCGCGACTCCTTCAGCTCAGGCTACGTCTGGATGCTCCTCATGCTTTTCGAGTTATACTACGTCGGCTTCGGCCAGTTCATCGCCGCCATGTCCCCCAACGAACTCTTCGCCTCCCTCCTCGTCCCCTGCTTCTTCACATTCATCGTCTCCTTCTGCGGCGTCGTCGTCCCCTACGTAGCTCTCCCCTATTTCTGGAAATCCTGGATGTATTGGCTCACGCCCTTCAAATATCTCCTCGAGGGTTTCCTCGGCGTTGTCATCCACGGAGTCCCCGTGCGCTGCGTTCCCAGGGAAGAAGCCACATTCAGCCCCCCGCCCGGTTTGTCCTGCCAGGAGTACGCAGGTACTTTTGCGCAGCAGAGCGGCGGGTATGTGCAGGATGCAGGCGATGGGACGTGCTCGTTTTGCCAGTACTCTCTTGGGGATTACTTTGTACGTCTCCCCCCGTTACACCTCGGTTTTCCGTGCAAGTACTCCATGCTAACCATGAGTTTAACTTTTTGGTAGGGTGCAAGTTTCAATGTATTTTACTCGCATAAATGGCGGGACTATGTATGTGTTTCTTCCCTTGCTTCCTTCCATGCTAGTCCGATGAAAGGCTCAGGGGACTAATCTTGAGAACACGAACAGGGCATATTTTGGGCGTATGTGATGTTTAATTTTATGGCTGTGTTTGCGCTGTCCTGGCTTTATCTCCATGGAATTGGGGATGTGAAGCGGTGGTTCAGTGCCCGGAGGGCGCGGAAGGCCGTGAAGCCTTGATTGCAACCTAGTGCGATATTTTATGTTGCATGAGGTCGGGGAGTTAGGTATCTATATTGATTTTGTCCTTGTCTGAGGGTGGTTGTATTTGCGGAACCACATATTCACAGCGAATATTGCTACGCTGCCAACAGATATATTTTTTTAACTCGGTTAATAAGGGAGGGAAGGTTGTACATATATACATGGAAAAAGTTGGAATTACAGGATATAACACCCTAAGAACTTGACAAGGTTTGAAATTGAAAAAAAAGACATTTGGTTCCATTTTACGGGACTGCTTTAACAACTAGCCGTTTGAAGGGGGGGGTGTGGGGCCAGATGACGTTGCGAGGTTTGAGACCATAAGAGACTGTTGGGGATTCCAAGTAGAGGTTGAGGTGGGAGGGGCACCGACTTGATTCGCAGAAGAACCACTAGCTCCCTCACCGGCTGGATTGGGCGCATTGGTAGAGTGGTGGCCGTTCATCAGCCTGGGCCGTTTGGCTTGAGGCCCACTTGAGCTGGGACTTTGAATTGCATCATGTTGGAGGTAGGGAGAGGGATGCTGACTGGAAGGTGCGGAGGTATGTGAAGGCGATGGGCCCGAGGGGCTCAACGCCGACGGGGGTTGCATCATTCTTGATTTGGTGGAGGAGTCCTCCGCACCGCGCTGTCTTACGTCCGGGGTGCCAGTTTCCTCCATTACGGGGTTGGAATATCCAACACCAACACGACCCATGCTTCTGTCGTGCATGACGACCCGCTTCCACTTGGTCAGCACATGGTCATAATCCCAGCGCGAGGAGCTAGGGCTGATTTGGCTCTCCTTAGAGTCCAGCTCCCGGGCAACATCGCGCGGCAAGGGGAGTGTATCCGGGGGAAATAGTGAAAATTCCCTGGGCCACTGACATGACCCTAGTTTCTCAACTTGAGCGCGAAGCTGGTTGGCTTCCTGTTGCACCCGGGCCAGCTGGTCATCAAGGGACTTGCGCTTCTCCATTTCTCGTGCGAACGCACGAGTGATTTCAAGCTGCCACACCTCCCTCCTTGTCTCCTGAGGCAGTGAGGCCCAGTGCTTGAACGATAACTCCAAGTGTCTCTGGCTCATCTCTTCATGTTGTTGCGCATTCCGAGTGATCATGCTGGAGTCTAAGCCGAGACCTGACCGTGCGGTTTGAGAGCTGTTGGATGACTCGGCGGAGAGCTGGTCAGACTGCCACTGCTCAATCTTGGCGCGAATAGCTTGGCGAATCATTTCTAGGTGCTCCGCTCCGGGGGGGTTCAGTGGAAAAGAGGCAGGAGACGGGAAGGGATTTGTTGAGAAGAGGGTCGGAGGTGGCGGCAATAACTGGAGGCAGAGGGAAGGGAAGGTCTGGACCTGAATATCAAAATCGAAAGGAGACAGTCGTGGGCGGGTTCTGGATCTGTAGCATTTGACAAGCTTGTTAGAATATTTTTCGAAACTCCGAAGAGAGAGGAAAAAAATCCCCACAGCAAAGGATTCGAGGAGAGGGGAAAACATACGTTGCGGCTTTAATGTTGTCCAAGACCTCGCGCAAGGCCAATTCCAATGCTCTCACGGTATTTGGATTATTGGAGTTTGAGCCTCGATTTGAATAATCTGGTAGGGCTAAAGACCCCACCCGGGACTGTGAGCTCGGAAAGCGCGACGCGGTGTCTTGCGCCTGGCTCGGGTTGGGAATGTCGTTGATTACCCCGGTCGCATGCCACGTAGGCGTATTGAACATCATCCTGACGGTGCCATCACGAGACTTGCTTCCAGAATCTCCGCTGTGGTACACATCCAACTGGCCTTTACCAGTGCCTCGCTCCGGGGTATCGCGCTTGCCGGACGAGGTGCGGGCCTGTCGTCGGGTGATACCACTTCGAATGCGCCGGATTTCTTCAACATCGTGAACACCGTCGGGCTTCTTCTTGAAGAGGAATTGATCGAGATGCCGACCGAGAGACGAGGAGGTAAAGGCCTGATGGCAGTATTGGCATTTCCGATCTTTCAGGGCCGGGTTGATTTTGGAAGCACTGTTCTGGGGATGGTTTTCATCTGCCCCGGCAGAGTCCTCGGGGGTATCAGTTGGGCGAGGGGACGCGCCTTCTTCCATGGTTGCACAAAGACGCGAGGGTTCGGTGAGTAGGCTGAGGTAGAATCACGGTGAAACTTGAGGGGGACGCGTGGGCTAGAGCAGCGGGAACACCAGCAGGAAAATTTCAGGGAAATTCTGCAGCTCAATGCATGACCAGGAGGAAACAAGCTAGTGTGATGGATGTAGGGTAACCAAGGGCCAACAGGCGGACAGCACCTATAGGCGGAAGAAAATAAGGTGATAGAAAAAGGCGAGGATCAAGTAGAGGGAGAGCAAAGGGCAAAAACAAAGAGCGGGCGTGTGTGGCTGCAGGAAAGACGTGAATGATGAAAGAAAGTCGGGAAGAAAGAGACGGGAAGGAAGAAGAGGGCGAGACACGAGGAACGAGAGAACGTGACGATCGCCCAAAGAAAAAGAGCCGCCAAGCTTTGTTTGGTCTTTTGGCTGTGGGGGTGCACTGGGAGAAGAGCTGTGTCAAACCAGGATGCCAATGGATAACGTAAAAGGAAAAAAGGAGGCCATTGCAATGGGAAAAAACAATTTAAAATCGACCTGTCCAGCGGTGCAGACCCCGAGACGCTGCTTGAGTCTATCGCGGGCCTAATAATCCCAAGCCTCTGGATGATTGTCGCAACTACTGTAGGTCGAGAGCTTTTCTGCGGAATCCTGGAGCTTCGCCTTTCCCGTCCCGCCCAAGAATGGGTGCGTTGGGAGCCTAGAAGTGCGTGTTCCTAGCCCCTTCACGCGGGAGAGACCCCAAGGCCCCAACGCAACATAAGGAATGCCACGGCACTTTTCTGGCTGTTGCCACGCACCCCAATAAACAAAGCCCAAGCCTAATCTGGGGAGCGGCTTCTGTTGCGTCTTTTACACCCTAGTGCCGATACGAGGCGTTGGTCTTTGGATGATGTTACACTTGTCCTGAAGGAACGCGAGCTAAGGGATGTGCACCGCATGTTGTGGGACTATCTGTCGTCCTATCGACAATTTCTCCCCCTTCCCTCCCCGTTTCACGTCTCATCCAGCCGTCGACTTCACAGCCTCGCTCACGTAGTCGGCCAATACGAGCATCTTTTCTTCCTGGAACCGCCGGCCAAATATCTGCACTCCAGCTGGAGCTCCGTCGTAGGTGTTCGCGTCATCTGCATGATATTTAGCGGACTTTCTCCCGTCTTCCCCGTCTGGGGTGTACTCACAGGCATTGTATGATTTTTCATCTAGTTCACTCAAGAATTTCTCTCGGGGTTGGCACACATCCACGCTCTTGTCGGCGTTGGTAACCGGAATCACAACGCTGGTGTAATCTAGTACGTTCAGGAACGAGGTATACCCGACGTACTTGTAGTTAGAGGGGATGACGGCGGCATGGGGCGCGCAAGCACAGATAACGCCGTCCACTGGTCGCCCTGTGCCAGTAAGTGCTGCAGTGCTGTTCCAGTAATCCATGTAAGACTTTTGGTACTCCCTCTTTTCTACATTGATCTGGGCGATTTCCTGGGCGGTCCTATGTGGGACTCCGCTGTTCACGATGATCTGCTTTGGTGGTTCCTCGCCAGACAGGCTGAAATGGTACTGGAGATCCGCTCCACCATCAAGGTTGTAGGCAGCACTCTGCTATCGTCAGTATCAGGACAACCTCTCAGATATTTGGGGGGACATACCGCCAATTTTATAGCCGTTGCGTGGGATGGAGGCTGCCAATCGATAACCTACGGAAACACTCAGTTTGATTTTCTCACTCTACGGGAACAAGTCTCATAACAGGGAGCCTACCTTGTGACCTAGCTTTTTCAAGGTTTCTTCAACAATTGACAAAGCTCTTGCGATAGGCGGCTGGGGGAGAACCGTCCCATCATCTCTCATGATAGCAAATGTGAGCTTTGCGGGATCCTCGGAGGATTGCTCAACTAAAGCACGCGTCTCCTCTTCAATTTCACTTCTCCATGGCAGCTCCACAACAAGAGGGTCGTAATACCACGGTTGCTGGCTGAGTACGGCCTTGAAGAGAAGCTGTAGGGAGCGCGAGGTACTTGCTAGTGGTCCGATAACGGACAAGATAGTATTCTGACCATCCATAGAGTTGGCTGCGCCCTCGTACGGTATCCTCCCGGCGGAGGGACGGATGCCAAACAAGCCATTGAAAACGGCCGGGATCCGTACGCTCCCTCCGATATCTGTGCCAAATCCTCCTGGGGATCCCTTCAGGGCGATGAGCGCTCCCTCGCCGCCCGAACTGCCACCACAGGCGAGGAGTCTGTTCTTGGGGTTTGTAGTATAGGTAATGATGTTGTTGATCGTCTCCCCACACATAAGAGTCACAGGAACGCTGGTCTTGCAGTACAACACAGCACCTAGCGCTCGAAGTTCCCTGACTAGTTCACTCTCAAATACACCTCGTCGGGAATCATCTCTCAATCCTTGAAATGTCCCGATCCACCCCACGTATCCCATTGTAGTCTCTACCCCTTTGACGTGAAACTGATCCTTTAGACTGACGGGAAGACCGTGCAGTGGTCCAAGGGGCTTCTTGTGTTCAGCGAAGTAGGCATCAGCCCGCTTGGCGTCCTCGATGGCGGCCTCGAAGAAAACTTCGTGTAAACAGTTCACCTAATTCCGTCAGCAACCAAGCTTCTATTTTTGTTTTGGTTGGTGTGATTTGCTATGGGCCGGAGGAAAAGCTAAGGTAGACATACCAACTGGTGAGCAAGAGCGGCCCGATGGCAGAACGCCTCTGTAACCTCAACAGCGGTCCATTCGCCGGTAGTGGTCTTCTCCGTAATCCCAAATGCATCAGTCCCCGTGATTTCGATTTCATGTGAAGTCAGGAATTTCTCGATATATGGCCCAGTCACGTCTCGAAGCTCTTCAGCAGGAGGGATAGGTTCTTGGATTTTCCATTTCTCTGGAATCGAATCAAGAATCGATTGACACTTGTCGCTGGCCAGCGACTTCCAGGGTGTAACGATCATGGCGAATAGGTCAACGGGTGTAGAAGTGAGAGATTGGTCTTGGTTGGTGTCTGGGGATGATTTCAGCTATCTCTCGTTGGGTGGGCATTGCACAAGTTATTATCCATTTACGCCCGGCTTATCGGCTCGTAAGTTCTCCACTGACCCCGACCAGCCTATCCAACAGGCTTCTCCAAGCTCCTTCTCCAATCTCCTTCTCTAATAGGCAGGTTGTGGTGCCTTTGATTCCGGAGGCTTGGAGACATGGCGTGTGGCTGCGGGGACTGCGGGGCTGCTCGTGTTACTTTGGCAAACAACAGGCTATCAGACCCAAAGAAACCGTAGATCCGTTATCATGACAACTCGACTTCGATTCCTATTATTGGAGATGGGGGCTGATAATATTGAACCTCCACCAGCGGCAGGGAACTAGTTTAAAATCTACTTCTTTTCCCAGATAAGTGTTTCTGAGACTGTCAACTGTGGTTGGAGACAAGTTCTCCCTTTAGCTCGCTGATTGGACGCTTAATAATTCCCGGTCGTTGTTGATCGTTACGGATAGTGCATATCATGCGTAATAATTGGTGTCTTCAAAATTAATGTGGGAGTACAGCCCCACTGTTAAGTTGCCTTGAAGCTTAGATTCGACCCGATCATGGCGGGTCGAGCGAGGTTGCGTTTGTACCTGCTGCCATAGAATATGATTTGGGGCATCGATGAGGGGGTGTGTTATCTATATATTTACTCCATTTCTATCATGCGTTGAGGACAGCCCAGTCGTTCACGGTGATCTCAGAGGGTGAGATAAGGGAGGATTGCTCGGCTTGAATTAGCAAGTAGCCGAATGGCCTATCAAATTGGCCGCGACGAGATACCCGGAAGTAGTTAGTTTGGTGGTACTTGTATCGTGAGAACTGCCTAAGGGTAGACTGAAAAGTCCAAAATAGAACTTGGAGCAGTTTTTGAGGATGCTCGTGGGATTACGGGGTTCTCCATCATGGGTAAATGTTGCGGGCCCGATTCTCGGGGCTAGGTGCCACCATTTGTCGCACATTTAAGTTGACTCTCTTGCTCGACATCCAGTCCTTCCAGGCTTCATATTGGGATGAACCCATACCATCAGTGGGACATGATGGCCAGTTTGCCAGCCATGACGGACAGGTTCCTGCTATGATTTTAGGAACTGCGTGCCAAGCAAAGCGTGATGTTCCATCCATATAGACGGCGTCACCAGAGCGAAGTCGAATTATTTCACACCCGGAGCCGTCATCGTGGCTGATTAGGAACAGGCCATCACATCCAAAACTAACACTTATAAGGCCGGCATCACACTCTTCACTGACATCGCGATGCGGGCTTAGGGTGTTCCCTGGAGAGTATACATTCAAAATTGCTGCTTCAGGCACTGTTTCTGGAAACGCCGGGCGGAGGAGGTCTGCGATGTCCGCAGGAAATGCAGGCGGAAGTTCATCAGGGTATACTTTTGCCGTCCAGTCGTACTGACCACCCAAAGTAACCCAACGAAGCTTTTTCTTAAGTACATTTTCAATTGTTAGTGGTTTGTGTACTTGCGGGTCTTTGGGGCGTAGGGTGCGGGCTGGGTCGTCCGCAAAGAAAGAAATTATATTATTTTCTGGGGAGTTAGTTGACGAGGAGGCGGAATCCCCCTGTCCTCCTACTCCGTTGGTCTGCACAGGGTATGTGAAATCGTAGTGGAGATGGAGATTAGTCCGGTGTGCACTGTCCGACAAGTCCCTATGGAATAGTCGCGAAAGTAGTTCAATTTGAACTGCTGGTGGAAATAATGACGGAATCATGAACAGACCTACCACTTGTCAGATATTGATAACTCGCTGAATGTGTCTTTCTATTTCTATAGGATGATGGGATGCTAACCAGACACGGATCGGTGAGTGAACACAGGAATACTTGCATCCGATGAGGTTCTGGGTTGGCTATCTACATTGCTGTGGCATGTTCTTAAAAACCCATCGAATACCGGTTGAACCTCATCGCTTGACATCCACCTTGCAAGAGAAATATCATTGGGAAGATGGTTTGGATCCAGGGCATTGAGATCAACAATGGTGGGATCTGCGTCAATCTCTAACGGCTTTAAGGCCTGGTATTGTTTATAGCGCCTCCGAATCGCCTCTGGGGGGATTTCATGTGCATTGAGGCTGGCGATTTGAGCCATGAAGCAGAAAAAGAGCAGGTTTAAGGTTGGCGATATCGCTATGTCATTCCCATGCCACGAAATGTTTCATTTAATGGGCAGTGGTCGGTCAGCAATATTATTCCTCTCAAGTGCAAGTGAAATCGCTTGAATTGTTCGCCTAGGTAATTCTGATGGATTTTTCCTCTTTTCTCTTTTGAAAAATGTCTGTTTGGACAGGACAATCAGTGCCTGACCGCCCAAAGGACTCCGCCTACCTGGATGGGATTTGGGTGGCAGAATATGTAGCCGCCGCCAGTGTTTTGAGATGTTTGAAGTTGACGCCACGCTTTTTGTTTACTCTGGGCAAAATGAAGTCACATCGCCATGGTTAGAAGGGTCCAGATCCCCTGCGTACTGGGGATTACAGTAAGACTAATCTTTTGTCTTCCCCTTGGCACTCGGTTTTAGCATCTCCGTCATCCAGGACAAGGACTAGCCGGAGAGTAACTCACTGTTAGTTTGTTACAGATGGTTGGTCAGACGCCAAGGTGCAATTCAAGTCCCTCCCTGGGCTCCTTAATCTCGTAGCGTCCTGTCAAATCGTTGATCGCTCGTCTTGGCTTAAGATCGTGCCTCAGCTGGGCTTACCGAGGCCCCGTCCATTTGCTCTGAAGTTGCTCGATAAGACGTACCAGATTGGTGGATTTCTTGTCCGTTTCAGTGCGGAAGAAGTCCTGGCCCTGAGTCGGTAGAAGCCAGGCGCTGTTGCTTTTCTGGACCCCCGCCCATTCGGCACTTCTAAATCCCCTATGCAGAATGGTGAACATTTGGCTGCCAAGCCCATATGTGTTTGACCTCTTGTCACCTGTTGCACCCCGCTGGAGTCACCTACAGACCCCCAGAAGCCACTTGAAACGCGTTGCTCTTGTAAAGTGAGACAAGACCCTGCCACTTTCAGGTGTATATATATCGAGATGGACGGCCCTGAAAATGCAATGACCGCACCGCAAGCCGGCTATTCGGTCCTTACCCCACGTTCCTTAAAATGGCGTTCGTTCTTTTCTTCCATCTGCTGGCACTCTTTTTGACTTTGGCTTCTGGAAAGCCTATTTTGCTATCGAGGCTGGATCCAACATCACCGCAGGCCGGTTCGCCAACTCCATTTGATGTCACGTTAGAGTCTCTTGGGAATACCACTGTACAAGCCCAAGTTACAAACGTTGGTACAGATGTTCTACGACTTGTCCATAGAGGAGGTATTTTGGACCTTCTCCCCACCAGGAAAGTGATTGTGAACGGTACCGGTAAGTGGGGATCTTTCAGGGCTATTAGATCGATACCCATAACTAGACAGGAACTAACACTACAACCTAGGATCTGAACCCGATCCAGCGTTCATTGGGGTGAATGTGGGCTTCGTCAACTCGCACCTCAGTTCAGATGCGTTCGTTGAGGTATCCCCCAGCCAGACTGTGGTGACTACCTTTGACGTTTATGAATTGTACGATCTCGCCCCTGGTGAACAGTATTCTGTCGTGGCAAAGGGAGATCTTGAATATACAACTCTGGAGGACCAGAAAAAGTTCCTTCATGCTGGATATAAGTCCAACACCATCTTAGTCGATACTCCTGCAAACCTAGCGAGCCGTTTGCAAGAGCGTTCCACCCTGGAATCGTGTACCGGCGAGTATCATCAAATTGTGGTTGATGCAATTGATCGTGCCGCAGATATGGCAAAGGCTGCCGCCGCCGATGCTCGGACTGGAAGTGACCTCTTCAAGAAGTTCTTCATGTCCACCAACCAAGCCGATATGGATGAAGTTGCTGACCGATTGGAGGCAATCGCCCAAGAGGCAACCACGACTGGAAAGTTGAAATATTACTGCCAGCCGACAGCTTTGGACTACTGCGGAGGCAACATCGCTGCGATTACTTACCCATATAACGACAAGGTGGTGAACTGCCCGGGCTATTATGAAACTCCTGCGACTACAAACTACTGCGGCTACCTCGACCAGGCCGCCATCTCCCTTCACGAATTCTCCCATGCAAATGCCGTCTACAACCCTGGAACAGACGATGTTGTGTATGGCTACGATGGAGTTTTGAGTTTAGACACTGCTCAGGCAAAAAACAACGCCGATTCATTTGCCTACTACGCTTCTGGTATTGCCTGCCCGTTTCTCGTACCATTGCGTTAAATAATTTGCTAATTAAATCTTAGCTGTCTACCTCAACTGTGCGGCAGATGACTCCGTTGTTATTGGAACACCAACCACTGATACCCCTGACGATTCTTCAGATACTACGACACCCACTACCACCACCACCACCGCTCCCACCCCTACTGAGGATACACCTGATACAACGGGCGGCACCAACCCTGGAGGGGACTGGCCATGGGGTCAGGAAACTCCAGGCACCGGGACCGACGGGTGGGCCGGCGGCTGGGGATTTCCTACGCCCGAGGCCACCGCTATCCCGGTCCCTACTTCTGGTACTGGTGAATGGAATATGCGAGATATTCTGGATTGGTTGATTAGCAGGCTCAAAGAGAGATATGGACAGGGAAAGGAGCAAGGAAAGGGACAGGGAACCGAAGTGCAGGCCACTGAGGAGCCCCCCTGTGATGATTAGTTGCCTAAGCTGCCCCTTTCTTGTGGCCGAACCCCCGCCTTCTTATCAAACCACTTCTACATTTCTCACATGCACGGCTTATTTCAATGCAAACATTGAAACTACCCCCTTTCGGCAAAATGTGTTCATTGCATTTACAGGTGATGATGATATTAAATATAAAAAGGCTAACAGCAATATTATAAATTGTTTGAGTCATTGCTCCTTGACACTTAAGGCAGTAAAAAATCAGGGTAAGAAAGGGTATAAAAAGTATCATTTGACTTCCCGCGAGCAAATAGGCACTTTCTCAATATCAAATTCAAATTGCAGCAACAAGATCAACCACCATGGTTATTTCCCATCATAAATCTGGCCCTGGCTGAGTGTAAATCGTCCTTTTTGCCATTCACAAGAGTCCACATCTTCTGGTTTAATGTGCCGGGCAGTTAGTGCGAACCGCAACTTCTTTTCTGGGGTAACTGAGTGCTAAAGGCAATGACAGTCAGAAAAATACTTTTTCTCACTTAACGCTTATTTCCCTACCTCATAAAACTTTTGCAAATTCTCCCCATGCATAACTACAAGATCACCATGGTTAAGATCCATCTTGATCAGAGGCGGAGGGTCACCATTCCTGCTTTTCTTGAATAAATCCCTCCGTAGTGTATCGTATTCCGCCAATGTGATACTACCATTGTTGAATTTTCTCTTCAGATCTGACCGCTGATCAAATAATTCGCAGTAGTTGAGGACCGGGTCCTCGTTCAGCGGTTTCTTCGCCTTGCTGAACCCATGATAATATTTATACTTCATTCGAATATACATCGTGGATTTTGCTCCTAATGAAAGGGTGGCAATGGTAGGGCCGAGTGATGACTCGCCATCATCATGATACTGGGATCCAATGAATGAGTAATGTCCAATATTAAATCTCGAATAGGTGATTTACCCCTATTTTCATATCCTCAAAATAACCCAAGAGGAGTAACTCATTTGGTGGGAGCGCCTGATCTCCCACAGCTTGCTCAGTCGCCCATTTCAACCGGCCTAGTCCACACATTATGGCATCCGATGCTTCATCAAACCCTTTCGAGTCAACTGAAACAACGTATTTATAGGGCATTCCCTGTAAGTAAAAAAAATAAGTTACTCCTAGCCATAACCACTTAAAGGAGGACTCACGTAGTTGACAACAAAATGGGCAGTGAGAGTACCGGCGACTGTTCAAAAGAAGGTTAATTACCGACTCGTCGGTCAGGAACGTAGGCTTGGATACGGACCCACGCTTTGTTGTAATGGATAGCGCCGGAGACCATGGTCGACCAGCTGTAGTTGTTTAAACAAATCGTTTGGTCCGCCGATTCTGTTATTGATATCCCTATTGGAAACAAAATGGGTGATATACCCAGCTCCCGAAAGATGGTAGGTAAGCTTTCTATAAGGGTACAAGGAGTTGTCGTCGATCTCTGGAGTAGCAAACTTGGGATCGAAGAGCACAGCACGTTTGATCGGGCTGAGCTCGAACTCGTCGATCACTGATCGTAGTGATACAGGAGGCAACTTCACCTTTCTTTCGAATTCACACCCACTTTGTACCTGCCCTCCAGGGGATTGAATGCTATCGGTACACCTCCACCCATTCCAAAAGCGGCGGGATATACATCTGGAGCACTGAGGGCAAACAATACCTTTCCATGCAATTCGCTCTGAGCTAATATCCTCACCAAGGCAGCTTATCGTAGAGAGCAAACAAGGTACAAGGCTGTGGTGTGACTGCATCTCTGAGTCGGGTGGGGTGCGAGATTCTAAAAATCCAACATGGTAAGTCATGTTTTCTGGGGGAGCGGCCGAGTTCAAGGACCAGAACAGGTCACATTTCGGATTAAGGCACATCCATCCTTCATTATAGACGCGCGTACTTGTCTGATCACAGATAGAGCACTGACTCTTCTCGAGCTGGAAAGCAGAGTTGCGCTTTTCCAGCGGGACTGGAATGGGCGCCCCTTTAGACGCCCACCAACTTTTAGTCGATAGATCCAGTTTCTCAAAGCGTACCCTGGCGCCGGTCTTATTCCCTATTTTCTCGTACCATATATCAGAAATTCGGAAAAAGGCCATGACATTGTACCGATGGGGAACTTTCCGCCCCAACAGCGTGTTTCGGTCGCCTAGAAGGCAGTCATTGGCGGGAGACCTTTTCTAGATTACAGGGGCACTTACCTATAACCATGCCCACGGGAAGCTTTGATTTCATGCTATTTATAATGCTTCTTACAATCGTGTTCTCGTTGTCTTGATCTTTTGTCTGGATCAATTTTCCATCCGCATCTTTGGTGCACCCCCCTCCACTAAAATGATCAGTTCGAATCAGGCGTGGTAATTTGGGATACACGTACACTCTAGTGATAACTATCTCATCATCCATGTAGGAACGAACGCCGCAATCTGCGTCGATGAGGAAACCCCAGCAGAGGTTTCCATAGTGGTAAACACCACCTTGAACCGAACGAAACCAGGGGATCGCATCAGCAAGCTCCGGACGACACTATGATAAAAGTTATTTGAGTCAATTAAAAGTAAAGCTCAGCACGAACGTCTGCCCAAGCCGGAGGGTCTCCATCCACGCCTGGTAAATCTGAAATCAAGCTGACGGCCTTTTTGGCCGGGTCTACCTCAAATGGCGAGGCTACTAAAGTCAGTTAATTCAATAGAAAGCTGCCCCTGTATTATTATGACCATAGGCAAAAGCCGAAAACTAGGTAGAAAGCCAGAACGAAAGTAAGTATTATCCGTACCTGAGGAACGAAGTCTTTTCCCTCGGGATGTTCGCCCTGATACCACCCCCTTACTTGTATTTCCAGGAGAGACGCCTCGTTTCCGGGAGCCCATTTCTGACGCTCAGAGGATGTATCGATCCGGTGTTTCTATAAAAGAAACTGAAGACACGAAGTCAGGTGGTAATAGGTTGATTTATTCAATTAGAGAGCAAAAGTTGAGGATAAATGGGGGGGGCACGTAAAGTTGAATAACCTTGAAGAACCTTGGAAGCTTTTGTCATCGCAACGGCGTCATTATTTGAATGCCTGGATGATGTCCCGGATCCCCATTCCATAAGACTCAATCCCACGGCTCATTATGAAGCCAGCCGGAGCTCATATCGAATATTTTGTCCCGTGCCAGGTGACCTGGGAGGTTCCTTCTCATTTAGAGATTCCCAGCAAGGAAGGGGCCGTCCACCTTGTTTTGAAACCTTGCTGCCTCAACACAGTGAAACCTTTGAAATCATTCGGAGGTGAGTACCATTTGAAGATGAATATAACGATTAATCGCTATTTGAATCACGTATGTTTTCTCTTTTCTGTTCCCCTGGTTGCAGTGGTTTGTTTTCCTACTAAAATAAATTGGGTAGAAAAAATACATAATTGGAAGGGAAAATATTTTGCTTATATCGCCCGTCACAAAATTTTCAAAATTTAAATATTCATTGCTTCCTCACTAATGCATTATCCATGTACCCAGGTACTCAGAGGCAAGGTTTGATTTATGCAAGAGAAGTTTTTTTTTTGCGAGATGGTGAAACTGACCCTCGGGGAGAATATAGAATGAGTGAAGTACGTTGGAGGATTGATCAAACTAATTCTTTCGACCTTTGTTGGAGAATGAGTTCAGCTGGATAAAACTGGTCAAAGCCTACAAGAAGACCATTAATAGACTCGAAATACTGATAGAAAAAGACAATAATTAATCTGCGGGTAATTTCGTTGAAACGTCTCCCCTGAGGAGAATTTGGAGCATCGGAATTGCTTCTTTTTGTCCAGAAACTTTTGTCTTCACCACAAAACATTCTTCTCATTCAACCCCTCTCTTTTCTGACAACACGCCAACCATCCTCAAACGAGAACTGGCAGCTACAATGCCAATGCTTTTGGGGTAACTATTTTTGCAGTCGGACTTTCTGACTGTGGCATTTGAATTCTTACTGGACCCCAACGCAAAGAACTACGAAGATTAACCGCTCTTTTCCTTCTAGGCACGGTGTCGGCAAATGAATCAGGCACCCTATCGGCGAGTGAGTCGAATGAATGACATCGTTTTGATCACGGAAAGCGCTTCCGCATTTCATGGATGAGATTGAGGGTCAACCCTCGGATATTTCGCCCCTGATCGAATGAGAAAAGCTCCACCATACCACATCAGAGAGCCCTAATGTTAACTAAACAAATCCCGGAATAAATAGCTGGAATATGAAACATACTATCCTAACCTTATCAAATGGCCTTCTCAAGGAATGGCTGTGAATCGCGGGAGGTAGATTCTTCCGCCACACAGAGCCATTCCATCGCTCACTTTGCAAAATGGAGCTCTCGGCATTCCCCCTACACTCGCGGCTAAACTGCGGGCTACAATCCTTGGTTTCCCCGCATAAACATGATGCAAAGCTCGACAGGAGCACCAGATGGGATCGCCAGGAACCCCGCCTTGCTTGGAAGTTGAATATAGGCTGAATTGCCCCCTTTGCATGCGGAACGATGCATCTCGCCACGAATTCCGACTTCTTATGAATACTCTCGAAGATCCCCTAGCTGGCTACGTCTCTCAGGATCGTTTCCTGAGCCACAACAATGCGCTGGCTAAACCTCTCTGTCTCACTCTGGCCTGCCCTTCTGGCCGTGGCGGCCGCTGAGGATGGGTCTGCGGCATGGCTACGATATGCCCCTGTTCCCTGCAACTCCCATTGTCGGCGGAGCTTGCCGTCGCACATTGTGACTCTGAATGCTAGTGAATCTAGTCCTATTGAGACCGCAGGAGAGGAGCTGCAGAATGGCCTCCACAGTATCTTCCGCAAGCAGGTTAAGATTTCCCACTCTGGGTGTGAATTGGCTTCCACTGTCCTAGTTGCTACTGTTGACGACTATCGCCAGCGTTGCGGTGGCGCCGACGATCTCCCGGAGTTGATTGAAGATGGTTTCTGGCTCCACAAGGATGGGGACTCCATCCAGATCCTGGGACAAAATAGCCGTGGAGCCCTATACGGTACTTACGAATACCTCTCGATGCTCGCCCAAGGAAACTTTTCTTCGGTGGAATACGTTAGCAACCCGCATGCACCAATTCGCTGGGTGAACCAGTGGGATAACATGGACGGAAGCATCGAACGTGGGTATGCAGGCCCATCGATTTTCTTCGCGGAAGGTCGCATTGTTGACGACCTGTCGCGTGTGAAGCAATACGCCCGGATGTTGTCCTCCGTCCACATTAATGCAATCATTGTCAACAATGTCAATGCGAACGCAACGCTTCTAACTCCTGACAACATGGATGGATTGCGTCGAATTGCTGATACTATGCGGCCATATGGAGTGCAGATTGGTATTTCGCTCAACTTTGCCTCTCCGATGGACTTTGGCGGACTAGCCACCTACGATCCCCTCGATCAGGGTGTCATCGACTGGTGGCAGGGCATTACTGATAACCTCTACGACCGCATTCCCGATTTTGCGGGATACCTGGTGAAGGCCAGCTCTGAGGGCCAGCCGGGTCCGGATACCTATAATCGCACGCTTTCACAGGGCGCAAATCTGTTTGCTCGCACCCTACAGCCATATGGCGGCGTCCTTATGTTCCGTGCTTTCGTCTACGACCACCACCTGACTGAGGATAGCTGGACCAACGACAGGGCCAATGCGGCGGTGGATTTTTTCAAACCCCTGGATGGGCAGTTTGAGGAAAACGTTGTTATTCAGATCAAGTATGGCCCAATTGACTTCCAAGTGCGAGAGCCGCCGTCGCCCTTGTTCGCCAACCTCCTCAAGACAAATGCAGCTATTGAGCTGCAGGTTACCCAGGAGTATCTCGGCCACCAATGTCACTTGGTCTATTTGCCTCCACTTTGGAAGACTATCACCGATTTTGACCTGCGCATTGATAACGCTGAATCCCCGGTTCGCGATGTGCTTTCCGGCAAACAGTTCAACCGACCACTGTCAGGCTGGGCTGCCGTTATCAACGTGGGGACCAACACCACTTGGCTTGGTAGCCACCTTGCTTTATCCAACCTCTATGCCTACGGTCGGATGGCATGGAACCCTACCGCGGATTCCGTCGACATCTTGCACGACTGGACGCGTCTTACCTTCGGACTGGATCGCACCGTCTTGGACACCATCACCGATATGTCCATGGAGTCTTGGCCCGCCTATGAGAACTATACTGGCAACTTGGGCATCCAGACACTTACTGATATTCTTTACACGCACTATGGACCAAATCCAGGTTCCCAAGATGGCAACGGTTGGGGCCAATGGACCCGTGCCACCGGTGACATGATTGGTATGGACCGAACAGTCTGGAATGGTACTGGATTCAGTGGCCAGTACCCTCCGGAGGTTGCTGAGAGGTTCGAGAAAATTGCCACCACACCTGACGATCTGATGCTTTGGTTTCACCACGTTCCCTACACACACCGTCTCCACTCTGGCAAGTCAGTCATTCAACACTTCTACGATGCCCACTACGCCGGTGCGGAAACTGCTCAGACATTTGTACCACAGTGGGACAAACTGAGTGGACGCATTGACTCGCGGCGATTCCGGGAAATGCGTGAGCGATTGGTGTACCAGGCGGGACATTCTATCATCTGGCGCGATGCTGTGAATATGTTTTATTTCAACAAGTCAGGTATCCCTGATGTACACGAACGAGTCGGCAACCACCCGTGGCGAATTGAGGCCGAGGATATGGACCTAGATGGCTATGTTACGTACACAGTGCAACCGTACGAGACAGCATCCGGTGCAACCGCGATCGTTACGGCAGACAACTCGACTACCGGTATCGCACAAACTACGTTGAACTTCCCATCTGGAGTATACGACGTGGCGGTGAATTACTATGACCAGTATGGTGGAGTATCGCATTGGACCGTCTACCTTGACAACAAGGTGCTAGGCCAATGGAAGGGAAACATGGAGTACACCATCGGTCACACCCCATCTATCTACCTTGACGGCCATTCTGCAACTCGTATCACCTTCCATGACGTCCGCATTAAACGTGGCGATCGCTTGAAGATTGTCGGGAAGGCTGACGGGGTTGAACCTGCTCCGGTGGATTATGTTGTTATCCTCCCCCCTGGATTAGTGGATTAGACATATATACAAGCTGCTTCTGATAGCAATGAACAAACTTACGTTTTACGCAATGGTGAAAGAAACTATACAGACACTGATTTTGTTTACCATGGCATCGTCAAGAAACATACCCCCTTTCCATAATAGCATTCTACTTCCCATCTAGATCCTGGAAAAATCCGTACCCGAAATCCTCACTACTATCATTGAACCGCAGCTTGCGATCAATTCCCTGAATCTTCTGCATATCATCCGCGTCAAGCTTAAAGTCGCCTTCTAGGTTTCCTTTGATTCGCGACGGCGTCTTCGATTTCGGGAGCACCGAGTGACCCTGCGTGATTGCCCAGGCTGCGATTCCCCCCGTAAACAAGGTTAGCTAATTCAGTCCACAACCAAAATAAATCACAAAACAAAAAAAAAGGGAAGAAAAACAGGGAAAAAACAAGGAAAGGAGGGCGAAACCTACCCAACGCCACCTGCGCCGGACTCTTCCCATACTTCTCCCCAACCTCCACCAACACCGGATCCTCAATCATCCTCCCAACTAACCCACCCCTCCTGTACAGCTGATTTTGGTTCCCAAACGGCGAGTAATGCGTCACATGCACACCCTTCCCTCTATGCCACTCCGAAAACCCCCTTTGCTGTAACCACGGGTGCCCCTCTAGCTGATGCACAGCCGGAGGAATCGTCGCCGTCTGCAGGAGCCGTTCCATTTCCGCGCGTGAGAAGTTCGATACCCCAATTGCCCTGGCTTTACCACTTGCAAGGAGGAATTCCATTGCTTTGTACGTCTAATCCACCCGGAACCCCCGCCGCAAGTTAAAAACAAGTATACAGAAGGGAGATGAGGAGAACAAACCTCAACATAATCAACATCCACCACCGCAGGCCTCCCATCCTCATTCTTCGGGAAAAGCTCCCCGCCACGTTTCCACGCAACAGGCCAATGCATCAGGAATAAATCCACATAATCGAGGCCCAGATCATCGAGAGAATCCTGGAGGGCCTGGGGGACGTCATCCGGGTGATGAGAGTTATTCCATAATTTGGTTGTGATGAAAAGATCCTTGCGGGGTATGTTACTGGATCTGATAGCTCGTCCAACGGCTTTCTCGGTTCCGTATCTAGGATCATCATATATTACCATAGCTGAAGGGGGAAAAGAAGGGAGGGGGGTATGTACACTCTGGCTGTGTCGATATGACGGTATCCGGCCTTTAGGGCTTCGGTGACGGCGGCTTCTTGGGCGGATTCATCTTGCCAGGTTCCGAAGCCCAGGGCGGGGATTTTGGCGCCTGTGTTAAGGGTAAAACTAGTCATTTTGGATAAGAAATAGAAATAAAAATTAGTTAAGAGATTTTACTAATTCTGGTGGTAGTGGGCATTTGTTCTTATTTGTGCTCTTTTGGAGGGATGTGATGTCATTGACGTCAATTTGACGCAGAAAGCCCTTATGCCATCATCGAATTAATTTAAAAGCATTTTTTACTGAAGATAACTTGGCTTGGGTTTTCGAATCACCGTTTAGTTATAACAATTTTCCCCGTGGTACGGAAGTTAGGGCTAAAAGCCTGGCTCACACTGACTTTTCACTGGCTGTCTTGGAATATTTCAACCTCTATAGTATATTGTCTTTATAGCTATAACCAAGTCTGTATGCTATGCAAAGGTTTATGCAAGATTTCAATATGAAGGGAGACTACAAAGCACCCCATCCACCACCACCAGCAGTCATAATAACCACCCGGTCGTGGGTCTTAACGGAAACCGTATTTTTGCCACCAATGTTGACTGTATGATCCTCGCCCGTTTCGGGGTCCTTCGAGACCCACAAGTTCAAGCCACATTCCGCATTTTTTCCCCCCTCAAGGCCATACGGACGGTGCACTCGTCGCTCGGACAAGATTGAGCACTCCATCGGAGAGAGAAACTCGATGTCTCGAATAACACCATCGCCACCTGGGTGAAGACCCTTACCGCCAGATCCTGGTCGGAGGGTGAACTGCCGTAGTAAAGTAGGGTATCGCTTTTCCAGGATTTCTGGGTCGGTGATACGTGTGTTGGTCATGTGTACGTGGATACCTGATTCGCCCTTCCATGTAGGCCCTGCGCCGCTGCCTCCGGCGATCGTTTCGTAGTATCCAAAACCCGGGATCACGGCTCCCGTATCAGGGTCTGTCTTTGAGTTCGTGCCGAATGTGAGGTTGTTGCAGCATCCCTGAGAGGCTGCACAGGCACGGAACGCTTTGAGTACGACATCCGTGATACGTTGCGAGGTTACGACGTTTCCGCCTACGACAGCCGCCGTTTTGGTTGGAGATAAGATGCTCGGGGCTGGAACCCGAATGTCGATTGGGGCTAAACAGCCTTGGTTGAGTGGCATCTCCGCATTGATCATGCATCGCAAACAGTAGATGATGGCAGAGTGTGTGATGGCAAGGGGAGCGTTCCAACCTCCGTAGACCTGAGACCCAGTGCCTTCGAAATCGAAGACTGCTGAGCCGTCTGATTCATTGATCGTGATTTTTAGTTTGATAGGTGTTCCATCGTCCATGTAGTCGACGGCCTCTAGCGCCTGTCCACCGAAGCGTTTATAAAGATCCTTCAGAAGATTGCGCACGGCGGTTTCTGCTGTAGCTTGAATTGCGTACATGTATTTTTGGACAGTCTCGACTCCATACTCTGCGAACAGAGCTTGAATCAAAGAAATGCCTCGGGTGTTGGCGGCGATTTGGGCTTTGAGATCCGACAAATTATCGGTGATGCATCTCGCCCCAGAGCATCCAGGATATTGTGCTGGTTTGTGGACCAACAGCTCAATCATTCGCTCCTCGTCAAAAACACCGTTGCTAACTACCTTCTCTCCTTCGATAGCTGCCCCCTCCTGCCATAATTCTGTTGACTTTGGAGGCATGGATCCCGGCAGAATTCCACCGATGTCGGCATGGTGACCACGGGAGGCTACATAAAACATGATTTCATTCCCACCAGGACGATCAAATACCGGGGTAATAACCTAAAGAATGGGACAATTAGTCAATATACCGTGAAAAGTGCCCAAAGAGTTAATTACTGTTATATCGGGCAAGTGTGTCCCTCCGCAGCTAGGGTGATTAGCCACTAACACATCGCCGTCCTTTAAGTTGCCGAGCCATTTCTCATGCTGGTACCGAACGGCAAACTGCATAGAACCTAGGTGGACAGGGACGTGAGGTGCGTTTGCAACCAGCCCACCATCTGGAGAGAAAAGTGCACAGGAGAAGTCTAAACGCTCTTTGATATTAGTTGACACTGAGGTTTTCTGAAGCGTACGACCCATCTGTTCCGCAATTGACATGAAACGGTGACCGAAAATGCTCAGCCGGATCGTGTCGATTTCGGAGGACACGCCTTCAACCTTGGTGGGAGCCTTGGTTTTCTTCAAATCAATCACAATGCAGGTTTCCAGGACGTTAGCAACCGAATCGGGTGCAACCACGATAGTTTGGGTTTTGTCAATGATGATAGCCGGACCGTGAATACGGGAGCTCTTTTCTAATTTGTCGAGGAGATACACTGGCGTATCGACCCGGCCGGAGTAGCCATCAAAGTACGTTTTCGTCGCGTGATCCGGAGCAGATGTGATATCCTGCATGGTCACTTCTCGTAGTTGTACAAGGGGGCTTTTCTCTGTTCGCACTTTTGAGGACGCAATTGTACGGACACGGACATCGTCGACAAGAACTGGCCTGTCGGAGTTGAAGCCAAATTCTCTGCGATGCCGAATACGGAACTGTTCAAGGAAACCCGAGCCGTCTTCCGGCTCGAGGATCATAAGACTGGTATCCGATCCATCGTATCGCATGTTAAGGTAACGCTCGTGGTGAACTTGTTCCTTCACAAACCCTTGCTCCTGCATATCCGCGGTTGTAGCTTCTGTGAGCTCACCGAGCTTCCTGTCAAGGTCTGATTGGGAAGTGTGGTATTGGGTTGAGACAGGTTCCTGAGACTCTTTGACGACCTCTGCTAATGCCAGACCATACGCAGAGAGTACAGATGAGTACTTGTGGATAACAATACGGGAAATTCCTAGAGATGTGGCTACAGAGCACGCATGCTGTCCTCCAGCACCCCCAAAGCATGCAAGGTGATGTGAGGCGGTTTCGTAGCCACGGGCCTCGGTGAGGTTGCGGATTGGACGAGCCATAGACTCATCTGCAACCTTCAAGAAGCCGAGTGCAACCTCTTCCGCCGTGTACTCCGTCTGGCCCTGTTCTTTCCTCTCCGTGTTAATACTCTGCGTCAGCTCGTTGAACAGCCGCGTAGTTACTTCGAGGTCCAGAGGTAGGTCTTCGTTGGGACCAAAAATATGCGGGAAGAACTCAGGTAGGAGACGACCAAGGAAAAGGTTTGCGTCAGTGACAGTCAAAGGGCCACCCTTCCGATAGCAAGCTGGCCCCGGATGGGCGGAAGCCGATTCGGGTCCAACATAGAACAACCCATTCCGCCAATTCAGTATTGAGCCACCACCCGCAGCAACGGTATTAATATCTAGCTGGGGGGATTGAATTAGGACGCCAGCCACCTTGGAGCCAAAAACATGCTCTAGGTGACCGTCGAAACGTGAAACGTCTGTGGATGTCCCGCCCATATCAAAGCCAATGACGGGAGTTTTCTCGGTGGGGTCCCAACTGGTCGCTGCAAAGCCGACAACTCCAGCGGCCGGGCCGGAGAGAATAGCCTTGAGCCCACTGAACTTGCGGAAGTCGACCAGACCACCGTCGGACTGCATGAACTCAAACCTACAAGCGTGTTGGTTTGCAAGACCGCCCTCAAAGCTAGCCGAAATGGAGTCAATGTAGGTTTTGATTACAGGGGTGAGATAGGCGTCGGCAGCGGCGGACATGCCTCTGGGTACGATTTTGATCATGGGTTGCAATTTGGAGGATAAGGTCACAGAAAATCTCATACTCTCCGCCAACTCCCCTATCAGGCGTTCGTGTTCAGGATAGGCAAATGAATGTACAAGAGCCACGGACAAAGACTGGTAACCTTGTTCCTTCAAATGCTGGAGCTCCAGCCGGATTTTCTCTAGGTCTAACTCCTTGACCACCCGGAATTTCTCCCCAGTGACCCCCTCGACGACCCGGGCGCCAGTAAAGCAGTCCTTATCTGCCATAGGGTGGCATGGCACCACACGTTCATCAATTTCCACCACGCCCTCTGGCAACACACCGGGGCGCGCCATTGACAAGTCGAAGATATTCGGCCTCGATTGATCGCCAATCTTGAGCAGATCCCGAAAGCCTTTGGTGGTGAGGAGGACGGATCGAGCTCCTTTCCTTTCTAACAAGGCATTCGTGGCCACCGTGGTTCCCATCCGCAAGCATCCAATATGATCCAGCTCCAGAGGCTTCCCCCTGGGGTGTGGCTTCCCCGTCACCAGCTCTAAAACCTGGCGAACACCCTCGGTGGGTGCATCTTGATAATGTGCGGGGTCGACGGAGAGAAGCTTGAGGATGATATCGGGGCGACCGGGGACGATAGCATGGACGTCAGTGAACGTACCACCACGATCAATGGAAATCGTGATTTTCCCGTTCCCAGCCATGATGATCTCACAGACGTATCTTCAAGGGTGTGCGAAGGAAGGTCGCACTTCCGATTGCGATAACGGAGTGATCAAAGATAACTAGTTAGCAATGAGGGGTTGGATTAATAATCAGGCAGTGACGACATCCTACTTTACTGCCAGGCCACACCGCCTTTTGTTGCACGTTGTTGATAGTGGGGTTGTGTTAAAGTTCGCGGACATTTGGAGACGGAAAATCAAGGATAAATAAGATTCTCAAATCATATCCTAATTGTGCATTGTCGATGAGCGAGGTAAAGATACTGGCAAAGCGGGGGTGGAGGGGCGAGATCAAGTCCGGGAAGATGGGGTCATATCAGCTCGTGTCCAGTGTAGCTGGACCATAGAGAAACACGACCTGTCTCTGTTTCAGGAATAAAAACGCGAACCATATGAGTCAGATAAACGGGGTTCTGAAGCCTAAATTTTCTTGGCTTAGGGCTATTAAAAAACCCATATTACCCCCGGAATATCACAAGAAGAGATGAATATTGTTCAGATATTCGCATTACCTTTCCCTTGCGGAGCACTCTAGCCTTAACCAGTGCCAATATGGAATCGTGCACATTGACAGAAACATTCACCTTCAGCAGCGAGTCCCACAAATACACAATCCACTGGACTTCCCTAGGTGAAGACACCAACCCACCTCTGATATTTATCCATGGCACTCCATGGTCCTCGTACGTCTGGCAACCATTCGCTAAATCCCTATCCTCTCGCTTCAAAGTGTACATATTCGACAACCCCGGTTTTGGCCTTTCCCCTAGTGGATCTTCACACGATGAAAAGGAGCCACTGGACTCCTCTCTCGCCGGTCAAGCAACAGCGTTCGCTGCTTTATACAAATCATGGAACTTCTCATCGACTAAGCTTCCCCACGTGATCGCCCACGATGTCGGCGGACTGATCAGTCTTCGCGCGAATCTACTCCATGGATGTAAATACGCCAGTCTGTGTCTAATAGACGTGGTCGCTATACGACCCTTTGGTAGTACATTTTTCCGGCTTGTGGGAGAGAATGACGCTGTGTTCGAGGCCATCCCGGACGCGGTGTATAGGGGTATGCTTGATGCTTATATCCAAGGCGCTTCGTTCAAGCCCTTGACGAGTGAGGTTGCGGAAAATCTTGCAAGGCCTTGGGTTGCCGGTGGGAGCCAGGGGCAGGAGGCGTTTATTCGGCAAATTTCCCAGGCGGACGAACGACATGCGGAGGAGGTAGAGGGGAGATATGGAGAGGTTGGATCTGCGATGCCGGTTAAGGTTATATGGGGCAAGGAAGATAAATGGATCCCTGTTGACCGTGCGGATATAATTGCGGGTACGATGAATGCGAGGGAGTTGGCTGTTGTTGCTAAAGCAGGCCATTTGATAATGTTTGATCAGCCTGTGCGCCTGGCTACGGAGATAACCCTCTGGCTGGCGGAGGTGAGTAAATGAAGATTTGAAAATTTGTACATCGATTCTCTATGCAGGCGCGGTACCTTTGCGATATGGACAAAGAAGAGGAATTAGGTAGTATAGTAGATCGGCTAGACTGGTAAATAAGGAAATTTCAGAATGAGTGTTTGAACCATCCTTCCAGGTAAATAACCCTGGCGGGTAGGTAGGATATAGAGGTAGACGGAGTGCAGAGCATAAGCATCCCAGAGTACCAGATTAACCATCAACGTTCTCTCCAATCTCCTCAAGTAGATCGTCAATCTTATGTCTCAGCCGATGTTCCGCCTCCACGACACACCAGCATGACAGGGCAATCGCGTCCTCAATCAGGTTCCCGTTATGAGATCCCTCAGGATTCAAATCCTTCTCGTCATTCTTCCCCCCGTCAGGACCCTGGGCAGCATCGATCATGGCCAGCGCCGAAGTCAACTTCGATTGATCCTGACCACCAGCCGCAAGACCAGCCGAGTTCGCCGAAGGGCCATAAAACTTCAGCACCGCAAAGAGTTGTTTCTTCTTATTCGGTGGTCCGTCCGACTTGATCGACCTCGAGTACGTCGCCCAACGAGATTTCTCCACCGTCGCAACAAGCGAATGGTCCGAGGTTCGAATAAGCTGTTCCAATCAACACCAGGCTCCTTGCTGTGCCGTAGAAATAAAAAAGGGCAGTAATTCTCACCTTCATATTATGCGACCACCCCTTTATCCCACTCATCATGCCCGACGAAAACATCCTCGTCCCGGACCATCGATACCGCTCCCCCTCAACCTCAAACAGCAGCTTCCGATTTAACCCTTTCGTTCTCTGCACCCGGACCAGAACCACCTTCCCGGTCACGGGCATCTCCTCCTCCACCTCTACAGGCAGCAGCTTCTTCCCAAAGAACTTGCGGAACTTATTCTTCCTCTCCGCCTTGCGCTTAGCCGCCCTACGCTTCTCATTTTCTAACACCTCATGCACGCCGTCACCGAGCCAGATACGGAACGTACCCCACCATGCTGAGCGTCGAGCGCGTCCGATCGCCGTCGTACTAGGGTTGTACTTGGGGTTATCGCCGCGGTAGAAGATCGGTTTCCAATTGCCGGAGTGCTTGTGGGGGACGGGGTTAATGACGAAGTAGTTTGCGGGGGCGAAGTCGGATTCGGCAAAGAGGGATTTGCGGCCTTTGAAGAGGCGGCGGTAGAGGTTTAGTGTTGATATTGGGGTGGGTATTTGTGAGTCCATCCCTGGATAAGCACTGAGTCGTCACTCAGGTACGGAGGTGGGGAAAAATAAAGAAAAAGATGAGAGTGTTTTTATCTCTCGCTCTTCATTTGAGCTTTTTCCATGTTGGCAGTCCATCCCGCTCTCTTATATACTTTTCCCCATGCCCTCCATCATGAGGCCAAAGATGCGCTAACATTGCTGATGACTTCCAAAGAGCGGAAAAAAGGAGGCCAGTGCAGATCACAAAAAAATTGCCGAATACGAGCAGTTGGGCCTGTCCTATCAAAGGCCACGGTTGGGGAGAAGCTGAAAGGCCAACCAGAAATACGAGGTCGGGCAACCCCGGGCACCCCCTGAACTGACGCCAAAAGGAGAGCCTAAATCCATCCCTAAGCCATTTTGGGTTAAGATGTGAGTTTCTTATTTCTTGTTGTTATTCAGGGTCTGCTGCTGAGGGTGATCATGGTGGGATGTGAATTTGGCTGGTTCCACGGGCGTGGCTGATGTTGGTGTTGGTGTTGGTTTTTGGCTTCGTTTGTCCAATTTTTTGAATGATATTTTATTTTTAGACTTCTTCCTTTTTGGTTCGGTTTCCTTTGCCTGAGAAATTTCATTGGCTGGGTGGGTTATCAGGGCTTGTAAATTGTTTCTGTGGCAGTGCAGAAGTTGTGTGAAATCAGTTGCGGTCAGGGATCGTCCTGCTCTTCAAGAAGGTTGTCTCGTGGAGTGTGAATGTAAAAAGAAGGCTCTCCTCTTGGATGAAAGAAAATTTTATTAAATATGTAGTTAATATGAGGGTTCAAAGGGTCTGGCAGAATCTCGTGAGAGATGATTAATAAATAAATAAAATTCGCTTCAAACCCAACAATGCCGCTAAAAAACGAAACAAAAGCCATCTAGCATTGGTGACCTTCACCTTGGCATGAAGGCCACATCTAAATTTGCCTTTACATCATCGAACCTCTTTTTCATCCAGTGGCATGTTTCAATCCACTTCGTAGCCGTAAAGTCCGATTCATATCCCACCAAAATATCCCCCACTAAGTCTCTCATCGCCGCGTCCTCAGTCGTCGCCCACGCCATAGACAGCGAAACTGGCATGAAACAGGCGCCTAGCGGTCGGTATTCGTCAACTATTTTTGAGAGCCAGACGGTCTCGTTGACAAGAGATTCAGTTTCCTCCGCGAGGGAGCAGTTATCAGGCTCGACAATTCGCAGGATCTGGTTTAGCACGAGCCCGAGACACAGCAACATGGAGTATGCGGCTTGGGGGCGCGTATGGAGTCGCGTTAGGGGGACGGGCAAGCCGGATGCTATTCGCTCGGCGATGACGTCGAGCACAGAGCGCACGGTTACGCAATCGGTGAGGAGTTGTTGGTAAGCGGCTGTAATGTCGCCGACGTGTAGGAGGGGTTCGCGGATCCATTGTGTGATTTGGGCAAGGAGGTAGAAGTCAATACTGGGAATACGCTTGCCCTGGTTACTGAGGACTGGCTTCTTGGGTTCGTAGGTTTTGACAAGTGTCCAAAACCAGGGGCCGAGTGGGATCTCGGGGTTAATCACACTTTGAAAGACCTGTTCGGGGGTAGTCAGCAACATATTGTGCGAAAAGTGACATCTAAATCGATAATCCATACCACTGGCATGCTGAGGGTGAGAATCATCCCATCCTCGAACTGGCCTTCCCACCCCTGTGCGACGGAGGCGTTGAGGATTTGCGCTAGCATTTGCGAATGGTTTGCGAATTGGTCCTCCGGTCTCCCTACCCAACTCTGTAACCGTCAGACATGATCAAATCGATCATGCGGAGTTTCTTGTAGAGTATCTGACTAACCTGGGACACCATCAATAAATAGATGGCACACACGGTATGCACCGACTTGGTCTGGATCGGGTCGTCCAAGCACGTTCTTAGAGCCGTCAATCCCTTAACGTAGCGGGAAATCATCCCCGGAGAATGTTGACGCGTCCGTAGGGCTGTCACAGCATATGTAAAGGCCCCGATTGCAGCGTCTAGAGCAGGGCTGCTCCCGATGCGATTGGGGAGCGTCTCGAGAAATGGGCCATACCAAGTCACGTCGTAGCGGACATCGGTGACCTGTAGTACCTCCAGGAACTCGGTAGTGATGGTCGTCGTCTCATTAGGTGGGATTTGTGTGATACTTGAAAGGATAATCGCGTTATTTTGTACCCGCGTAGCGGTGGTGGTGGTGTTGTTGAAGGTCGCTGCAGCGAACCCCTGTTTGAATTTGTATCGCTTTTGGCCTGATCCGATGCAAGGAATCTGGAGACGCGAACATCGAGTACACGCGGGTTTCAGCTGGTCACACTTCGTTTTATCAGCAGATGTTTCTTTCTTTCTCTCTTTTTTTTGTTTCCAGTAGTGGATTTGAATTGTTTTCCCACCTACTTTTTTCTTCTGTTTGCGACACGCATCGCATCCTCGACTTGTGGGAACACCAGGCATAGTGAACCAGTCTTTCCTTCCGTTTAGGGAATATTATTTTTTTTTTTTTTCGAGAAACGCGCCCAGAGGGAGGAGATCCTTCTTTTAAGTGATGACCTCATCCGGGATGGAGGGATTCTCGGTGCTTATCATCGCTATGGCTCGTGTCAGTTACTTGGCATCGTCACCTTATGGGACGCCTGAAGGGATCCGGATCACCGCCGTGATTGGGAGAGCAAATTGCATTGTCGTTGCGGATCCCTGTGTGCTGAATGTCCAAGCCACGCTGTTGGACAATCGGTGGAAATTAATCGGAGCCTCGCATGACTTGGTTTGTCATGTAATGATTGTTTAATCTTCCTTTTCGCTTCGAAAAGACGTGTCTTTGTCTTGGAAAGTTGACCTGAAGTTCCTGTTTACGCCCTTGCAGAAAACCACGATCCCCCACCAAAACCACCACGCTCGCCTATCTCAAAGCCCGTCCACGCTCTCCATGTCTCGCGATCATGCATAGTGAATTATCTCTCGCTTAACATTTTTAAGTTTTCTTTTGGCCCCATACTATTCAGCATCGCCTTCGGGACGTTTCAGTGTGTCCGGGGTTTCTGGGTTTTCGGGTCTGCGCCTCCTCGTCAGCGTCTGCGCAGGGGATCGTCATGATTGCCAAGCAACATGCCAACACTTGGCCTCAGCTCTTCACTGGTCGCTCAATTCGTCGAATGGACGCCTTTGGCCCCCAATTCCAGCAGTTCAAGTTCTGCCAAGCCAGCCTAGATCAGCGGGAGGGAGAAACCGAGAACCATGCATCCCTCCAGCTTCTTCCCCCTATACCCTCCATCGGAGCGCTTGACAGGGCTGTATAATTGGGGAGTTACTCAGCTTGAATATCAGTGTCACTTATTTTTCCTGATTGGGCCAAAAGCGGGACGACGCGGACATGTCTTGAATATTCAGCTAGACCTATGGAGTTGGGCTGACCTTGTTTTCCTCCTCAGCGATGGCTATGCCCGCCTTCAGCAAATCAGTCTCAACATCCTCCACTTGCCCGTCCTCTCTCTTGTGGTAGCTTCAGGTTAGGTGGCAAGCAAAGCTCACGCCCCCATTTTCCTCGGAAAACAAAAGTTGATCTCCGAACTGCCGTATACATCACGCTATTCGTGGAAAATGGAAGATCAGGATATAACTTCCGGGCAGTGCTTGACTCGCTGCCTTGTTCAGGGTTAAGGTTGGCCTTTCTTTCGCTTGGCTTGTCTGTTTCTAGCTTAGACCCTGCACTCTCCTCTCGGTGACTTTATAGTTCGACTTTATATTATACTCAGGGATCGAGGGGCTTATCCTTAACTGCGTTAGAGTGCATGGAGTTGCTCGGTGATTCCCCGATGATCAGGTGAACCTTTGAAACCCCAAGGGTTAGGTTGTGTCTAACGTGACCACATAAATCAAAATATGAAATTTGGCTGTCGAGCTTCGAAAATGTCATACATGTTCTGTCCTACCACAGCCTCCTCATGCTCCCCTCATGCAGGAAGCTGTCGGGAACCAGGGGCCGCATAGCCTTAATACCGGCCCCCAACCGGCTGTGATAGCCACCATTGTCGTGTACTGCCTGGAGCCAGCATGAGGTTCTCTCGCTCCTCGGCGGGCCCCTGATTGGATTGGGCAGGATTTGTGTCGAGACATATTGTGCCTGCGCCCACTCTACGCTTGTGCCTCATCATATATCAAGCAATTGGAACCGGCTTATCCAGGGTGGTTAAGAAATTCAAATCCGTTTCAATCAAGGTCTACTGAGAATGGGGCCTAGCTAGTGGATGGATGGCTATGTATCAGCATTCCCAAAGTGCCAACTTGTTTGCGTATATTAGACTTTCGTCTCACTACCCTCCGCGCGGCCCGCACGGAAGGCAGTCCCCCCTGTCACCACGCTGATATGCACGAGAATATCATGGATATGGGTAGAATATCTAGCATGCCCATAGCCATCGCCGGCAAAACACATGCCGATAATGTTATACGTTTCGTCAAAGACCAAAGCCCCAGAGTTCCCATAATCCAGAAAGGGCTGGCTCTTCCTGATAACGAAATGTTCCCAGGTGACCCTTTCAACTCACCTATCCTCGGCAGACGTAGTCGTAATCACGGCATCTTTCAACCCATTAGAGACACCGGTAATGAACCCAGTTTTGCGGCCCACTTTGTACAGCCTATTGCTAGGCAGTGTCGAACGAAGGTCGGCCCTGTCCCCAGAAAGCCCCAACCAGATGAAACAATGCGGCGAACCCAATTAATACTATTCACTATGCAACTGACGTGAACTTGGAAGAATTTATCTTATTCGTTCCCAATACCGTCCCAAGGATTGAACTGATATTCCAAACAATCTTCGAGGTCCTGCTCATTTCCCGTGCTCTCGCATGATGCTTGTCGGATCCCAGAGGATGCGAAAAACAGTGCCCAGCCTGTACCTGTTGTCTTTGGCATGGTCCTAAACCCTTTTGATGGACTTCTTGCAACATATTATTACTTTTAGACCACCGGCTCTCTTCATGTGGCGTGATATACCCGTCATAGCCCTCTCCGGTGACATGGCGTTATTCCTCCATTTCATCCCCCCCTTTCTCGGCTTCAAAGAGTCACGCTTCCTTTTCTTTTAAATTCCAGAGGCTCCGGACCCTGGTTCACTTGGGGATCCATTCGGTGGTGTCGCGGGCGCAGGAACCAGGAAAACATCCGTAAGGGAGAAGTTGGTCGACTCTGTGCAGGCTAGATGGATATGATCGGGTGAATTGCAAGAGCAATATTGCATCCCTATAATCACTGTCACAAGTCTTTTCTCACTGCCAACATAAAGTTCTTTCCCGCTCCACGGCGGTGGTACGTTAAGGGAAACAACATTCCGCCATCATCGACCAAAATATTATACGCGCTGCTTCAACTTTTGATTATATGTGTCGTTGACTTTCGACTCAAGTTATCTCCTTGCAGCCCCCCCCTCTATCCCACCCTGAATGCCCCAGTGTCGTATAGGGGCTCAAAGGCAAATCAAACTCCCCCATCTTTTTGTCCGTGAGGAGATTTCTATAGAGGGCTAACTAAGTGAATAAAAATCTATTAGGTTAACACTTCCTACCCATAGGACTCACTTGAACTCCATCGAACATACCTCGTCGCCTCCCAACCTCCTCCACCATATCGCAATGGGGCTCAGCCCATGCAGCTTTCGTATCCCCATTCGTTCATTGTCCTCTCACACAAAACCTGCTGGACCCATCCTAGAAGCTGCAAACGCTTTCTCTAAAACATTCCTTGATCGTTGAGAACTTGGCCTTTTCTATATCGCGCTTCCTGGAAAACCATGCACATAAGCTTTCGTCGCTTTTTAAGTAAGTGGTCAACTGGTGAGGATATAGTAAGTCAGCCCTCCCCAACCATACGGCGTAGAGATGCAAAGGGGAGGAAAGAGTGAAAAGAATCGTTGCTGCCTTTGTTGTTCCCCAAACAACAGCCACTAATCCGGTAAAAACATCAGTAAACGATGAGAGTATTTTTGGTTCACAGGGACCTTTGAAACATCTAAGTGGTTTAAGGTCTACAGTGACTCACGTGGAAAAAGAGAAGAACTGGGTTTATAAAAAAAGGCTAAAAGGACAAAAGTTTGGAAACGACGCATCTAGGGGGTTTCCTTGTCTATGGGGGCAAATCCAATAATTCATTGTTTACTTCTTGCCTCAAAATATTCTATCCCGAAAACGACACTCCTTTTCAAATACTCTTTGATATACACATTTGGGCAATACTTTTCCCTTTTATCTTCATTAGTATTAGCGACGAAGACTCAGATATAGGTCCTAATGATGAAATATCATAAAGAAGGCTTACCTTGACGCAAGAACCCCGAGTTATTAGACACAATCATCAATGTCGTGCCTGTCCTTGGGCTGCAAGATAGTATGCGTTGCGATGAGGTGAGCCAATGCAAGGCTCGCGCTGCAGGCTTCGAAAAAAGAGGAAGCGGTACGATCGATACTCCACGCTAATAGCCCAATGGCGAATGAGAAAGGTATGCTGCCTAATGCGAAGATTGTGACGAGGCTGAGCTGTGGAAATCGGACCCATTGGAGGGAACATGGTTGAATGATGCTATGCAATCTAGGAAATCTCCTGGAGTTGAGAGCTGGAGATGGTGGAGGACAGGGTGGAATTTTGATTTCCAGTTGGACTTCTGTCTTGGAGGTCATTGTGTACTATCGGGAGAAAGATGGAACTCCACAAAATGTAAGATATAAAAAATCTGTAAGTTGAAAGTTGATCGCCCAAAAAAGCTCATGGTTTTTCATCTGTATCCCAACCTTCCCGAGTCTTACGCAGAGGATTTAAAGTTATCATTTTTCTTTATTATCTGGGGTCCAAACTGGTATACAACCTCTCCGGAGGAGGAGGAGGAGGAGAAGGAGGAGGAGGGCCTGGTATAAGACGGGTGTTTGATCTTCACAAGGCTGAAGCTGTGGTTTTTACCTTAAGCACAGATGGTGGTTGTCGAGTTAATCCAATCAATCGACAAAAACACCTCATTGTGTTGGTAATCTAGCCTCGCAGATCCATGCCAAGCTGCGGGTTGGATTCTGCTCGACAAATAGATGGTTAGAGGCTCGTATACGGCGCATGTTGTGGCCCAGTAAAAGGAGAAAGCGACCCTCCCCAATTAGTGGCCTCCTCTCTTGGGCCGGAGGAGGAGGAGGCCTGAGGACCCCAGCCCCTGCGACTTCCGCATTCAAAAAGCCATGTATTTCTCATATCCCGACTTCCTCTTTTCCCTCTTTCCAAACCACCTCATCAATCTTTTTATTTCTCCTTTTTAAATTCGCCCACGAGCGGAGACAAGTCGGGTCTCCGCTCACCACCCAATCTCGGAGTCATGGCATAGTGATCAAACAGACTCAGACGGGCCGCTGCTTTCGTTTCCCTTCGAGGAAGACCTATTTCCGGGATGGGACAGTCATCCTCTTGGGGGTACGATAGCAGGTGGTTCCCTGTCTGATAGTTTCGATTGCTCTTGGGGGGAAGGAGGCGTGGGGGTAGATTTCGATAAAATGTTGGAAGAATGGGAAAGAGATTCCCAAAGCAATAAAGCATTTCAGACCGAAGCATCCCAGACCAAGCCCTCTCACTTACAAACTGGACCTTCATTTCACACCTTCCCGGTCGATCCACTGGCAATTCAACAACACATCCAAGATCCCGCAACCGACATTATGTACGGGAACTCATTAGAAGTTTCATTCGATTGCACCGGCGTCGCTAGCCCGCCGTCATCTGGTGTCCAAGACAGGCAATTTACATGCGAAACCTGCATGAAAACCTGCGATGCTCGTTGGAAATTAAAGTGCGTTCACCCCATCCGATTCTGCATTGATAAGTTCAAGAAGATCATTTATGCCGACACTTCCAACAGTCAGCATCAGCGTTGCCATTCAAGACGATATATATGCAACAATCCCGAATGCCTGGCTCGGAAAATAGTCTTCACGTCCCATAAGGATCTAAAACGCCACCAGAATATACATTACGGCGGGAAGCTCTTTACCTGCGCCCTCTGCCAGAGGGATTTCTCGAGGAAGGACAACCTGAAAAGACATATGAACACCCCGACCCACTTGAAGAAAAAGGCCTGTGAGAGGGAAGAACGGCTTGGGATTGCCTCTCGGTGATCATCACACTTTTTTCATTTTATTTTATACTCTTTTTTGGCCGCGAGATATTGGCATCGCTTGAGTTCGGAGTGGATATCTCCCGTTGCTGGCGCCCCTCTCCTCGTTTTTTTGGAGGGAGGACTGCATGTACCTATGGAGAGGGCGAGGGGCGCTTTCGACAGGGGGGTATCCGCATTTGGAAGGATGTAGTGCTACGCTGGTAACTGGGGCTTAACGCGTGGAATCTACGATTCTAAGCCCTTGTGGTCGACTACTTCTCATCCCGGGCATCCTCTCGAATTCATACCGCTCAAGCGTTTAAACGTAGTCTTTGATTCTATGTACATATATTAGCTTTGAAATTTGTTATTAGATTGTTTTTTTTGTTCAAGTGCTGGGTATGAACCATTCGAGCTTCAAGCAAAGTTAACTGAAAAACATCAAACATTAACAAAAAGGGGATAAACTCGGCCGCCAAACTAGAATTATAGGTCTTATTATCTACCATGGTACCCGCAAGAATATCAAATGTTGAATTGCTACATCTACCATTCACACAGACGGAATAAAACCACCCTCCCTCAGCCTATCAAAGGCCAAAAACCACCCATCAGTCAGAGCCAGCTCCTCCTTCCTCTCGCCCCAAGCCCCATGCATCTTGCCCAAATCCATCTGCCGATCGGAATCAAGCAAACTACAGATAATGACCACCATAAACGGAGCCGCCCGATCATTAATCACATAAAACCCCCGCCTCACAAGCCCCTTCTTCTCCATCTCCAACCACGTACCCCGATGCTCACGCAGAAACTTCACCATCTCCTTCCCATCCGCCTGCTCATCCTTCGGCCCTACCCCCTTCAACCCAAAATACTCACAAACAACCGGCCACCGCGTAGACCAAGTATGCGGCGTATTACTATCCGTGACATTAAAGATCTCCCCTCCACTGATCTCCGGATGCACAGACAAATAAACTAGGAATCTCCCAACAACACCCTGGCTGCTATCATTACTGTGTGCGTTATAGTAGTTAATATGACCCGGCCAGGGGATCTCTGCGTTCTCCCCATGCACCATTCGGTACAGGGTGAAGTACTGCGCTAGCCACACGGGGGCACTGTAGAGGTTACTTTCCGGGACAAAGCCGATGATGATATCTGCGCGGACGGTACACCACGTCCAAGGTTTATTGTGGGATAGGGCCTTTAGTTTGTTGATTTGGCGGGTGTACATGTGTTGGGACTCGAAGGGCTCGGGGAGAGGTGGGTGGGATTCTTTCAGGGGGAGGTTGTTTTTGAAGGGGAAGGGGTCGATACCCCAGACTCCGTAGGCCTGGACGTGAATTTTTAGGTTATCAACATGTAGTGTATGCGTGGAAGAATAGGGAGTTTAGAATAGTAAATACCAGGGGGGGGGAGAACGTACCGAAGTGCCCGTGGGGAAAGCCACAATGCGCAAGCCGGGGCTTAGATTCTCCATGGCAAGGGTAGCCTTCTCAAGCATGTCCGTGTTGAAATCCTCTTCACCGTCCGCGATGTAGTGGCCTCCACCACTGAAGCAGCAGAAATGGACCACTGTCACGGCTTCGATGTGCGGGACATTCTGGACGAGGAATGCCTCGATACCCTTTTGGTCGGTTTTGATCAGATCCAGACCGGAGACGAGGTGTAGTTTGTTAGATGCAGGCCATTGGGTTTCCTCCAGTGCCAGAGGACGGTTCGTTAGAGCGGTTATGCAGTCGAATGTGTTGGGTTCTGGGTAGTTGCTTAGCAGTGCGTTGATGACACCCCAGCCGACCATGCCAGAGGCGCCAAAGATGATAGCATGGATAGGAGGTGTGCTGCCCATGTCTTCTTTTTGGTTTCGGGTAAGTAAAACTACCTTAACTTAAGGAAGAAGAAAAAGGTAAAAATGAAACGGAAAAGATATCCTTCGCTTTATGGGATATTGGGTTTGGCGATGAAAGCAATGATGTTTTCTAAGGAATTCATCCCCTTCAGTATCTATACATTTCGAGCACCTAGCAGCAACTCGAGAAGCCGCTCAGGGATCGACTTGAGTGACACGCCCCACTGCCTCATTGGCAGGTTGATCGAATATCATCCCACTCTGTAGGGGGTTATTTATGGAGCACTTATCCTGCATTAAGGTTGGCACTACTGCTATCACTCCCTCATTGTATACAACCTTTATGCATCGGGTTCTAAATCCGGTAGGGGAGGACCTATAGATGTAGAGAGATCTGCGATGAAGTAGTGCAAACAGTAAGGAGGAGGCAAGCAAACCCAATCAAACCTCGCGATATATATCTCGACTGGCGGCTTTCCTTCTCACACTGTAAGATACTCAAAATGCCTAACACGATTTAATAACCCAAAATATGGTCCATTCTGATATCATAGCTTTTATGCAAGTCTAATACAGGCTTCACTACTCGTACTCCGTTATACCTTACACGCTCCGTGTGATCCCCTAGCTTAGAACTTGGTGTAGCGCAGATAAGGCTTCAGCTCCCGAACCTCTCCAAACTTCTTCTTTGCATCCTCGGTCGACACGGAAGGGGGCACAATCACATCTTCACCAACCTGCCAGTTGATCGGGGTAGCGACACCCTTCCTGTCAGCAGTCTGCAGGGAGTCAATCACGCGCAGAACCTCCGCAGAGTTACGGCCGGTAGAAGCGGGGTAGCTCATAGTCAACCGGATTTTCTTGGCCGGATCAATAACAAATACAGAGCGGATGGTGAAAGCAATGCCCTTCTCAGCGATGTTGTCGAGTTCATCCTGGTCAATCATGTCATACAGGAAGGCGACTTTGCGGTCCGCGTCGGCAATAATGGGGAACTGGACGTTGGTGTTGGAAACTTCGTTGATATCCCGGATCCATTGGTCGTGGGAACCGAGATCGTTGGCGCTCTAAAATTATTCCCAATGCCAACCGTTAATCACTCCCTTCATTATCACATAAAAAGAGAAAGAAGAACATACCAGGCCAATCATCTTAACGTTACGCTTCTCGAACTCATCCTTCAGCTTAGCAAACGCACCAAGCTCAGTTGTGCAAACGGGGGTGAAATCGGCCGGGTGAGAGAAGAGAATGGCCCAGTTGTCACCAATAAACTCGTGGAAATCAATTTCTCCGTGGGTGGTCAGGGCCTTGAAGTTGGGGGCTGTAGGGGGGAAATTTCAATAACGTAAGCCATAGTTCAATTCTATTACGGGAACCCGTCATAAGACAAACCGGTTGAGTTGATGCGCAGGCGAGGCTGCTCTTGGGGGATGGTCGTGAGGAACCGGCGAGCGAGGGGTTGAGCGAGGGGTACCGAAATGGGAGTCTTGGACCAGGCGGCCTTGGACAGCGCGCTAAACGCACGAAGGGTGGTACGGGGGAAGATTGAAGCCATAGCGGTTGTCCTGAGCGGAAAAAAGACAATATATACGGATAAAAATGAGCTGAAAAGCCTAGTTGGGATAGTCAAGCTGAGGGATTCTCTGGTGATGAAATTCTGAGGGGTTCCAATGACACTAGTCCGCTCTGGGGAATGAGCTGTCCGAAGCCGGCGTTGTGCCTTTATGCCTGAACCCTAAGGCACCCGATTTTAGCCCTAGAATCCGCGTCGTGAAAGCATAACAGAGTTCACCACTTTTAATTTGAAATACTTTTTATTATAGTGGAAAGGACATCAAAAATTCCCAATCTCAGTACTGGCTGCCGAGCCCTATAGGATCAATACCCAAGAATATAACATACCCAAACCCCCTATTCCGGCTTCTTCCCCTCCTCAGTCCGTAAAGTATATTCGGTGGTGACTCGAATAGCCCCCGATGGACAAGTACTCACACTAGCCGACTCGGCCTCTTTCCCCCGGTCATGAAGAATCCCATGTACACTATCCGTAGACCATCTACCAGTATCCTCGTTTCTTGATACATCATTCAACTCGTAGTGCCTTCCCATGTTTCCACCACCGTGATGGCCACTGCCAGTAACGATCGACGAGATATACGCTTTCGACGATTTGGATCCGTAGGTCTGGTACCCTGACGACGGATAATAGGGTCTGCCAGATGACTTGCCCCTCCCGCCTGAAGATCCCAGCCATTTACTATTCTTAAAGAGCGGCTTGATTCCTGGTAAGGAGACGACGATGGCGGCGACGAAGCACTCCCGGTCGGCCCATCCGAGGGCGATAGCCAATGTATTCAGGCTTTTGAGGGAGTAGTAGGCACGCAGGATAGTGCAGATCATGATGAAGAATCCGGAGGAAAACATGATGGCGAGAATGATTTTGCGTTGAATGGGGATCTGGAGTTTGATGAGGATGGGGATAGGGGCGATGATGATGGCGAGGTCAGAGAGGACGTTGAGCACAGCGATGACGATGTAGTTTGGTCCACGAATCGTACAGTTGTCTATCAATTGTTTCCTTAGCTCCAACTCCTTTCTTTTTCTTTCTTTTTTTGTAATTATTCTCTGCGTTCCGGTTTCTTCGGATCCTTTTCTACAAGAGAGTGAGGGTAAAGCAAGAGCTTACCTCCTGGGTACGGCTTTATTTGCCAATTTCTCGTGAGTGGAGTGCAGATGCATATATGTGTTAGCATACACCCCAGCCAGGTGACAAAACAGAAAGCTACGGCACCCCACACAAGTGGGCGCTGTTTGGTTCCTTGCCTGGAGGAACTCTATCAGTGCCTGTCAAGAGTTACAAATGGAAAGCAGTCAGAAAAACAGAAGGACATACGTGAGGCGAATATAAAGGCACAAAAGAACACCTTTTAAGCACCAAATAAAGCAGAGATACCAGATCCAGTTCATAAATGCTAGTTTGGACCCGAGAACCATCCGCGGCTCATCGCTCACGGGCACCAACATAGCGGTTTCCTCATTAAGACCAATGTTGTTGCCGTATATTCCTGTTCGGCTGCATCAGTCGATTCAACTTGCGAGTTAAGAGTGATAAATGCGCACCAAGAAGATGGATGATGGCCGTCATCATCGTCCAAAATATCTATTACCGTGAGTACTAGGCGAGGAGAAGGTATAGAGGCTAGAAGATCATACCATTCCAGCAATAGCGAATGCATCGTCGAGTTGCAAATTGAAAATTCCCCGTATCTTGATGCGGGCATATAGCCGAAGTAGTAGAAAACACATTCCAATGCCATATTCAGTGAAGGTCTCGATGGTGAGGGCGTCGGCGGCCATGGTCTCCGAAGCATGCGCTGACGGTGAGTAAGGAAGTTGAATACAGGCTGCTAGGGCATTTAAAACGAAGAAAGAGGCGCTCGTGAGATGAGATAGCCACCCATGTCAACGGTTAATATTTAGGGGAACATCGTCTCCTGTCAGATCGTTATATCCTCTGGGATGTTTCCTTAATAACAGGGACTATATACCAGGCTCCTTGGCCAAGAACCAACAAACCATTTATCGGGGGTGAAATACCCCTGCGAGGAGTGGAGGACAGATACCATATAAGGTCCACCTTGATGGGTCAAAAAAGTACGTACTTACCGAAACACTGCACCCCCGATTGACCATGTAACATTACTAAGTAACTTACTTCTAATTATCGTAACCTATTCGAAGCACGACACGGTGCGGTTTGCAGTACCATCCCCTTGCTTCGCCCAGAGACCGTTGTTGGGCGGGCCAGTGAAGCGAGGGGACGCGCCGAGTGTCGAATTCTCATCGAAGGAATGAGCAAAATCCTCGGAGTAGCATCCGCTCCAGACGAAAAAGCTATTGTTAAACTACAATGGTAGCTTCTTCCTAGTTTAATTGGGATTTGCATGGTATGAGGGCGCCCACACCATTCAGTTGGAGAACCGCTTACCCCCTGGTGAGGACGGCGGTTGTAAGACTAGATTGCAAAAAGATATATCAAGGCAGCACCATGAGCCGAAGGGGGAAAGCCCACCAACGAGAAGAGCACAGTCGACAGAAAAAGCATTTCCAGCGTACCGAAAATGAATAAAGTTGCTATCATCACTGGTGGAGGTGAGTTCAACCCTTCGCTTTTGCCCCTGATCCTCTTCGTATTGGGCCAGAGTCCTTTCCCATAGCTCAAACCTAACAATGGGGGACAGCCAGCGGAATGGGTCTGGGGGTTGCCCGCTCCCTCGTCTCCCTGGGGAACTGGCACGTTGCCATCCTCGACTTCAACGCCGAACGGGGCCAGTCAACCAGCACAGAACTCCAGCCTCACGCTACATTCCATCAAGTCGACATCAGCATCTATCAGGATCTCCTGGCTGTGTTCAAATCCATATTCGCCACACACGGACGAGTGGACTTTGTTTTTGCTAACGCTGGTATTATCGAACGCACCAACTTCGTCGCCCGCCTTCCGGAGTCGGAATCACCGAACCCTCCTGAGCCCGACTTGCGGATCATCGACATTGACCTGAAGGGAGTGGTAATGACAAGTTATCTAGCCCTCCATTTCTTCCGTCGATCGCCGCATCAGGGAAATGGAGGTAGTTTGGTCATGACCGCGAGCTGCGGGGGGCTATACCCTTCTCATTATTCGCCGGTCTACACATCTGCTAAACGTGAGTTTTTCTTTCACCCTCATCCTGCTTTATCTCCTTTCTTACTTGAGACAAATTGAAATAAAGGAATCGCCAATAGATGAGGCCAGCCCAGGCTAATATTTTATCCAACAGATGGTGTCGTTGGCTTTATGCGGTCTATCGCCCCTAGTTTCTGGAAGGACGACAGGATTCGGGTTAATGCTATTTGCCCGGGAATTGTTGAGACTAATCTTGTTGATAACTGGTCCGCTTTTCCTCCAGACCGGTTCATCGCAATGGAAACCGTGACACAGGTCGTGCGGATGCTGGTGGACGGCACGATTCCCCAAACATCTACCGAATCAGGTGCGGCCTCCGAGTTGGACAAGGGTAAAGGAAAGATAGTGGATGCGACAGGGAAGGCTTGTACAATCACAGAACTGCACGGCCGTGCGGTGGAGATCTCGGGGACCCGGTTCTATTTCCGCGAGCAACCTGAGTTTTGCGATGAGGCGATGCGGGATGTGATGGCGGCCACGACAGTGGAGAATCAGATTGGCGGTGTCATTTCCTAAACAGGGATTTTTTTCTTCCCGGCGTGTTGGCTCAACGGTCTCGTTTAACTCGAAGTTGCGCTACAAATTGACCTGTTTAATTCTTGATGGGAAAACCAGTCAGCGACGTTGGATGGGGATGGGACGGGACGACTTAGGGGTCTCGGCAGGATTTCTTAGCCAACACAACCTAGGCCCCGAATCGCAATCCTATCGGCTGGCGTTCAGTGATCAGCGGGATAGCCGGGGCACTAAGGGATTGAGGGACGGAATACTCCATAATGAATCGCATTTTCTCTTTGTTAGATTTCTCGCAGGCCAACGGCAGCCAGGAAATTCCAAAAGAATATCACTCTAAATCTAGTAAAGATCATTCCTTCCTTCCTCAGGGAATTGCATCCTCCAACTGCGAATCCTCCCCATGCATCATCCGAAACAGTGGCTCCCACACAGTAACGGCCCGCTTCGTAATCCTTCCGTTGAGCATCTCTGGTTCGGGGTAGAAAAGGAGCTTGTCGGCGGAGCACTCCAGCATTTCGCCCGCCATTCCGGTCGTATCGTCGAGGAAAGTACGGTACGCCCTGAGAATTGTCTCCACAGGAGTTATACTTAATTTTTGTTAGCCCATGCCCTAATGGTTCCTGAAAGCCATCCAACACCAACTATCCATCTTCATTGAACCGAAAGAAGAAAAGAGAGAGGAAAAACATACCACTCAATCGAGACGGCAGCGATCATCTCAGGGGGAACAATAGGAGTCGCCACAATTCCCGGTAGAACGCAATTGATGAAGATCTTCTCTTTCTGCTTGAGTGATTGTGCAACACACCTGACGAAATGGTTCACGGCAGCTTTGGCGCCACAGTACTCAGGATAGGAGCGGTGGGGGAACATTCCTCCAATACTGCTCGTCACCACAATCCGTCCACCGGGCGGATGATTGAACCTCATGAAATGTGTGGCGAGCTGCGTCCCGTAGACGACTCCCTTATAGTCTACGTCTGTACAGCCGAGATCTGGCTCCGCTGGTACATCCTCAATGCCTTTCGCGGTCTTCTTGCTCTCGTAGATGTAGATGGATGACTGGTCGACGATTCCCGCGTTGGCGCACAGTGCATCGACGCGACCCCATAGACGGTGTACCTCCAGAAAAGCGCGCTTTTGGTCCTCGTAGCTGGCTACATCGCCCTGGATGAAGTGTGCGTTAGGTCCTAGGCTGGCAACGAGCGCCTCGCCTGGCTCCTTTCGACGGGCGAAACAGGCGACCTTCCATCCTCGAGCGTAAAGGTCTTTGGCGATGTCGACGCCCATGCCAGACTGGAGAAGTTAGGAAAGAGGTTCGTTCACGAAGAAGAAAGGACTGGTGTTAATGGCTCACCGTGGCTCCGGTTAGAATGGCAACTCGTGTTTCTCCTTCCATTTTTGTGAGATGGTGATTATAGTGGAAAACTATGGCACCGAGGGGTTGCGAAGCAATGAGATGGATGAGGAATGTAAATAGAAGAATTGGATGAACTGATAACAATCCCGTTCTAAGTATTGCTCAGCAAATTTGCCCTCCATCACTTTTAGCCAACGAGCGTACCCTGACGAGAGGGGTACCAAACGTACCAACCGCACGTCTCAAACAGGTAGTCACTGCAATATGGAACCACTTCCAAAATTTCCACACCGTCACCGGGTGTGTTCTTGTTTAGGCGTTTTGACTTCAACCGGAAGTGCTCTTGCTCCACGTGGGCCTAATGCAGGGAAAGACAATGGTAAGAGGTACCGAGCGAGGTACTCAGCGATCAACTCTCGATAATAACAATTAGCCGGCTGTGCCACTTTGAGAGCCCTGTGTTGGATGAAGGAGACCCGCCAAGAGCCAGGAAAACAAAGGACAAAGGATCGTCAGATATTGAGAGGAGGTTTCCTTTCCTAGACTAAGGTACATTAGGTAGTAGAGGCCGGTTTATTGACAGGGTTCTCGTTAGCTCTTCTCCTCCTCCCCTGTCTCATTTTGATTTTGATTTTTTTCTAAAATCTCCCATGATTCAGGAATAAACCTTTACTCGCCCTTGAGGTATCCATCCTCCTGTTGCTGAAAATGTCTGTAGACCAGGAATCAGTCCCCTCAGCCGGGGAGAAAAGCGACATCGAATCTTCTCAAAACACGTCGAATCAGCTCTCCCCGACGCAAGGGGCCGCAGAGCCAGAGCCAGAGCCCGTGGTCGCTGTCAAAACATGGATTGTTTCATGCGTGAGTTATTCTTCTATGTTTTCTGTTGTGTCCCGAGAATGATGTATCACTCAATAACAGTCCGATCTAGATTCTCTCCTGTGGCTACGGCCTCTCCTTTTGGCCAATTCCTGTTGTCGCCAACATCGGTACTATGGTCTCCGCTGATTTAGGAGACCCTACAGGCTATGTTTGGTTTGTTCCTGTATGGTTTTTCTTTTGCAATTTTCTGTTGGTCCAGCTCCTAAAGTTCCTGACAGGCATGGACAATTTCTATCACATGCGCATTTTTAATATTGTATGTCCGCCCACCTCTGCAGTATCTCAACTTCTCTAATTTGCTATAGTGGTCCTAACACCGATTTGTTGGGTCGCCGTTGGTTCTTGGTCTTGGGTAATTTGGTACGCATACTTCAGAGACTTGATTCTAGATTGGAGCTGACCCAGTTAGGTCTGCACCGTTGGTCATATAATTGTTGCATCCGCCAAGACGAGCAATCAAATTATCGCTGGGTTGGCTGTAGCTGGGTTCGGAGGGGCCAACTGCCAGGTAAATCACCTCTTACTCTTGTTCTTTCAGCGCAGCAGACGAATTGACAATCGAAACAATTATAGATGGCCGCATTCGCCTTGCCTGAGCTCCTCCCCAACAAATGGCGACACATCGGCGTGGTCATTGCTGATTTCACGGTCTACATTGCTGTGATTCTAGCCCCAGTCACGGCACGATATGGCTATGAATATGGTACTTGGCAGTGGAATTTCTGGGGAACTGCTATCTTCCAGGGCCTCTCATCTCTGGGATTGGCATTTCTCTATTTCCCTCCTGCTCATCCGTGCGTCTCAATTCCTGCTCCTTGGATTTTCTTATCTCGTATCTAATTTTCACAGAATGGGTCTGTCCTACGGCGAAATCTTCAAATCCCTCGACTATGTTGGTTAGTCGCAAAGATCCCCACGTTGGTGCCAGTAACAATCAAATCTAACGTGGGATGACAATTAGGGATGATCCTCTTCACCGGTGGCGCGGTCCCCTTCCTCATGGGCATTGTCTGGGCTGGCATCTACCCTTCTAATGATCCTCACGTCGTCGCCCCCCTTGTGGTCGGCGCTGCCGTCCTGATCGCCTTCGCCCTCTGGGAGACCTACAGCAAGACCAAATTCCCACTCACCCCCAGTTACGTGTTCACCAGCTCCTACGGCCGCGACTTCACCGCACCTGCCATCGCCCTTGGCGTCGTGAACATGTTCTACTACTCCTCCAGCATTCTCTGGCCCAACATGATTGCCCAGTTCTACTCCAACGGTGGCGCAGACTGGCAGTATGCTACGATTCTCACCCTGCCTCAGGGTTTCGCTATTTCGTTGGGTGCTTTGCTTCTCTCCGTGTTTGGGAGCAAACTTCGTCACTGGCACTGGCAACTAACGGGATCTGTCTTCGTGATGGTGATCTTTGGGTCCCTGCTAGGTATTGTGACGCCTACGAATAAGGGGACCATGATCGCCTTTATTTTCCTCTCCCAGGCAGGGTTCGGATGGGCGCTGTACTTGAGTATTGCAATTACCCAAATGGGTGTTGAGCATCGGAATCTGGGTGTCAGTGGTGGCATCTCTGGGTGTATACGGTTTGCGGCTGGTGCGAGTAAGTTTGCCCTAGGGTGCTCGACTGATTCTGTTTTAAAACGACCACGCTCTCTTTTACCTTCTTATTTTTCTAGTTTTGTTACTAACGATTGGGCCACATCTATAGTCGCAACTTCTATCTACATGACCGTCTTCAATAATAGTCTCACGGAATGGACTGGCAAACTGGTACCCTCCGCTGCAATAGAGGCAGGACTGCCAGAGTCCAGTGTGCCAGATCTGCTCGCTGCTTTGGCCGCTGGTGCCGCAAGCCTTGGTGATTTTAGCCCTGCCGTAGTTGCTGCAGCGGTAGCCGCCTCGCAGCAGGCATTGTGCAAGGCGATCTTGTAAGTTGATATCCCTTGCCTTTCAAGCTGATGGATCGATTGGCTAATAATGTAGCGTGGTGGCGATGACGTCGATGGCATTTGGAATCCTGGGGATTACGGCTTGTCTTTGCTGCAAGGATGTTGATGCAAAGATGACGAACAAGGTATGTCTTTTTCCCCCATTGCATCCATAGCCTTAGACAGGAACTCACCAGAGAAGATCGAGGTGTATCTGGAGAATACCGATTTGAAGGACAGAAACAAGTTTCACTGAATGGTTCAACGCCTTTGCTATATACCTACTTTCCACTTATTTTAGACCCCTGATATATATTTTTCTGCCCTCATGACCTTCTTGATTACGCGACTTTCATAAATACATAAACTCGTTTGCTTTTTTTTTTCTATCTATAGTGATCCCCAGTCAACCTTCCCCGGCAAACCAGTGGAGCTGCTTATCTATAACGATAATTCATCCCAGAAAGGCTAAATTTGTCGCGTCCCAAAAAAAAAATTAAACTCGACGAATTCCATCATCGATGTGATGCATCATCGGCTGGAAGCTCGGTGATCAGCGCGTCAAAAAAAGGGTAAAATTGAGGGAAAGTTCAATAGATAAATAAACACGTTCCCCAGTCAGCACCTGTTAAACCTTATCCTATTTTACCCATTCAGCTCAAAAAAGTCCAGGTCCCCAAAAATGCCCGACCCTGCAGAAACCCCTGCTCCCCATCCCTGCAAAAAATGCGCCAAACCCGCCACGACGCGCTGCACAGGCTGCCTCGACGCCCCCATCTACCAGAGCAGTGACAATAAAGACAGAAACACCTTCTACTGCTCCTCCACCTGCCAGAGCGCAGACTGGCGCTCCCACAAACCAAAATGCAACGCCCTCCAACATCGCAAGCAACTCTACAGGGCCTCCGCTCTCCTCCGCAACACAATTATTCAAACCCGCACCAAAGCTAGCGGTGTACCATACCGACGTGCGCAGATTCGGGGTAATAAGAATCTATTTAGATCAATTTCAGAGAGTGCCTGGTCTGCGTCCGTTTCATATTAGCATGCTTGATCGACACGAGCAGCGACATCTTGATGCAGTCGTTTTGTACGGGTCTCGCGCGGATGGGATAAATTTCTTGAGGAATTTCGCGAAGGAGCTTTTGGTTGAGTCTGGTGATTTTTTGCTTCCCCCACCGCCGTGTTCCTCTACCGTATAATCTAACGATGGGGAATTGGGAATAGGGCTATGCACCAAAGTCGAAGATATATCGATCGTCGTCAAGAATCCCCCACTCCTGGTTGAGGGGGAGTGTGTAGGTGGGCTTCCGAAGAACGCGCCCCCGTACCACCAGCTCTATCGGGTCACCATGAAAAATGGCGAGCCCTGGGTGGTGGATCCGACCGGTCCTGCTTACGGATTCGATGAGCCTCTTTGCGCCTGGGAGACGTACAAGGAACATGTTCTCAAAGAAAACCATGCGGACCCGCTGGGTACCGTCCGGGGCGGATTGTTGGAGAGTTCGTTTGAGATAGGGACTATTTTCCCATGCTTCTGATAAACACGGAAAAGGAGGAGTTTGCGGACATGATCGACGGGGTGATTCCGGGTTTGAGGATGGGGATTGGGGAGGACGGGAAGCTGGGGGGTGTATTGAAGGAGTCCGATAAGAAGTTTGAAACGATGAAGAAGGCTTACGGGCTGTTGATGTCAGCCACCATCAACCGGTCGTTAGATGAACTTAATAGGCCTGAGAAGATGTGGGAAAGGATGGAAAGCCTGCGGCATATGTTGTATAGAGAGGCGCAGCAGGAACCACCGCGACATCGCAATATAAGGGACATGGCAGCCGAGGCCGCCTTTTTCAGGACGCCTTCATCCGGCTACCTTGAAACGGAATATGACGATGAAGGAGGGTACCATGGCTATTTCACCGGTGTTGATTATGACCCTGAGGATCCTGACAATGTGGAGCCTCACGATCTGGAGGATCATTTGGGTTTGGATTAAACTAAATAGCCCTATAATTGTTTGCCATGAAGCAATCGCCAATCATCCTTTGTTGATTAGACGTCCGGGGTGTCTGATGAGGACCTTCTAAGGAGACCTAGAAGATCTATTTGATCCTGTTCAAATGGGAAGATGCTAAAAAAAGATCTCCGTCTGATTATTAAGTAGGGACACAAAACCAGCAATAAATTCAACAAGTCAATATTCTGTGAAGAGGAAAATACTACCAGTGCCATCAGAAATATTATGCAACTTGGCAAGAGCGGGGTTCGACCATAATCGAGAGTTGTCGTTGGGATTGTTCCTCGGCGTGTGGCGGAAGACAGAAGAAAGGAAGGAGAGCTAAAATTTGCCAGCTCGTATTTCACAATGTTAGCTTCAGCCTCTCCGTGACTCACAATCACAATCGCAATGGTCTGATTAAAACCCCACATTTCCCGTCAATATTCTCTCTCCTGGAACAACTTCTCGCAACCCTGCAAAATGGATGGTTCGAGAGGCACACCAGCCCCGCTCCGACAGGACGGTCCTTTTAAGCTTCCCGGCTTTAATCTCCCACTCAACTTCAAACCACAACCTCATCCTGGGGAAGACAAAAAATGGAGCACAGGGACAAAGCTATTCCCATCGGCACTAACTGATGTAGAACGCAGTCAAGATAGAATGGGATTGTATTTTTCCCACCCTTACTTATCAATGGCAACAATCTGACCTCTTACTTAGCCTGCCGATGACTACACTGAGAGAATTTGCTATGGTCCGGTTGATGAATCACATCACGGATAAGCCGAATTGGGAGGAAAAGGTATTCCTCATCCATTCTGTTTGTCGGCCATGAACTAAGAGTGACCCATGGCGATAGGTCTGGAAGAAGAAAGTGGTACAAAAATGGAGAGAGGAGGTGCTGGCCAATAAAGATCCTAACACCGATGTCACCGAGGCGATGGTGGACTTTATGATCGAGGAGCTCCGAGATAAGACTCAGCTCTATCATGAGCTAGGCGCGGTCATTGCATATGACGCCGATGTTGTCAAATCAGACACAGCCGTGTCTGAAACACTGAAGAACGAGCTGCAGGAGGCAGTCCGAAATCTAGAGGGGAGATCCGAAAAGGATTTCCACCCCGGATCCAATAATCTGGTCAACGATATCATTCATCCGTCGATGTTCCCGTTGGTATACGGACACACGCGTATCCTACCAGATGAACTCATGGATCTAGAGGGTTGTATTTTGAAATGCGGGGAAGGAACAGTTCTTCCAACGCCGGATCAGCCGCCTATAATGAATATGCGGACCGGATATCTCGGGTATTGGGACCAGATCAGTCCGTATAGCACGCAGTTTCAATGGCTTCCCTGCAACGTGGAGCTCACTGCTTTCAAGGAGGCCAAAATCGCCAGTTACATTAACAACCTGCATCCCCGGGAAACGGCGTTGTACTCGGTTATTGAAAGAGTAATTACCTGCGCTATTCCGTTATGGGGTTTGAGTCTCACCAGACTAGACTCGAGATTCGTGAACGACAGGCCACTTCGAATCAATTTCTATGGGGTCCACTACGGGGAGCTACCTGAGGGCATCCAGATTCCGGAACAGAAGCCAGGGGAATACGAGACTAGGTATGACCGACGGATCGAAGAATGGCGTAAGAAGGTGACAGTTAAGAAACCCGAGCCGGGAGCGTTTGTGTCGCATTATAATTATGCAAACTATCTAGATCTGGGCCACTATTATTCAAAACTACAAGTCATTGTAAAGCTGGCGAATATCGAGTTGACCCCGGAGAGCCCGGAATATGAGGGAGGGACGTGGCATGTGGAAGGCCAATTGGTATGTCACTTCCTTTTTACCCTGTATTGTCGTACTCACGATGGGTAGAATGAGCATATTTGTGCCACGGCGATCTACTACTATGACAGCCATAACATCACCGATAGTCGGTTAGCCTTCCGACAGGACAGCGCGTGGAAGTTCGGGGATCACTATGGCGGAGATAATGATGAACATGACTGGGTGGAACCGATCTTTGGAGGGAGTCAAAATGAATCGACCGTTCAAGATGTAGGGGATGTCTTGTGTAAAGAGGGCCGGTTAATCACCTTCCCCAATGTCCTCCAGCATCGCGTGATGCCATTTAGCCTGAAGGACCGGACTCGGCCAGGCCATCGGAAGATCCTGGCGCTGTTCCTGGTGGATCCCAATATTCGAATCATCTCAACCGCCAACGTCCCACCACAACAGCCGGATTGGGCTGAAGAAGGGGGGGCTGAGGGAAGAAACCCCGTCATGAGCTTGGCAGAGGCACAACAGTTCCGGCTGGACCTCATGAATGAACGGAGCGTATTTGTGGACAAGCAGACCACAGAATTCCATGGGACTTATTGGAGTCTCTGCGAGCATTAGCCATCCAGATATTCGAGGGGTCTTGCAAAAGCTGCGTCGCATGCATGGACCGAGGAGAATCTGCAGAACGCCCGAGCGGTGCACCAGGGATAATGGGGTGCACTAACCGTCCAATACACTAGGTAGTCCGAATTAGGGGCTAGCAGGTGGTGGAAGTCGCTCCTCTTTTCGGTCACTCCTTCCAACGTCACCAGGTCACCGATGCAAATCATATTTCAGAATGCACGGGTCAGGATATCTCCCCCTTGGACTATCCCTCTCAACATCCATATTCGGACTCCAAGGAATCCTCCTCCTGTTGAATGGCATCTACACTCTAGCGTCTCCTGCAGCTGCCACTGCCGTTCCCAATTCGCCATTGCAAGGTACACCTTTAGGAACCGCCCGAGCAATAAGGTATGACTTTCATAAGACACGTCATTTGGTATAAAGCCCTTTTTGCCCAGTGGGACTTACGGGGGTTATACAAAGTTTAACATCCCTGTCTTTGGGCACATTCTATCTGATTGCCTCCTACCAGCGGAATGTTCCACGAATGATTGCTTCGATACCGGGCTGGTTTCTAGCTACAGCCGTATTCCTTGTAAACGGTGGGGGTTGGCGGAACGTGGCTATTTTCGAAGGGATGATGGGACTGTTGACTGGGCTGGCACTTGTTTGGGATAGGTAGAGCTTTGGACTCTACTGTTTTATAGATATAGTTTTTGGCTAGGGTGACTCGACGAGTCCATGGAGACTAACTAGCAGAACCCCAATTTCGTGCTTCACCGCTCTATATTATTTGGAAAGGGTTATTTAAAAAAAAATAACTTTTAAAAACATGATCTCAGAACCTGCAAACCTCCTTTCCAAAGTTTATCAACCCACAGACGGGCCCGGAGGCGTATAATATGCCTGTTTAAGAATAGTGTCAGCGTACTCGCTTAGAGCCTCGGTGGAGCCGTCATCCCAAACACCCAATCAGTCACCCGCGTTATACTCCCCATTGGACCCGTTCGCCATCCAAAGCCAGATGCTTCCGGCCAAGATGAAAGAAATCTGGCAATAAAAAGGCCCTTTTCCCAGGGGCATGGAGAATACCACACGTACTTATAGTAAATCCTACCTACCTAATCGACGACGATACCAACCTTGTTGGTTAAAAAATTCCCTACCTTCAACGCGTTTACTTGCAGAAACCTAACTATGCACTTTCTTGTTCTCGGGGCAACAGGTACTACGCTACCCTTCGATGCTAACCATCTTTTGATATATTTTGTGATATTTCAAATGGCTGACGCAGAATTATGCATTTTATAGGAGCCATCGGCGCCAAATTCTGTGAACTAGCCCTTAGCGAAGGTCACCGTCTCACCCTCTTCGTTCGGAATAGCCAAAAGCTTGCGGCGACAACTCTTGAACATAAAGATGTCGAGGTTATCGAGGGTATCTTGGACGATAAAACAGCTCTAAACACCGCGTCAAAATGCGGTGCGGAAACCTTTGTTTCTTTTGCGGGGCCTCCGCTAGGATCTCAAGGAACGGTAAACACGCCCCTTCTAATTTCTATGGGGAAAGAAATGAGGATAAAGAGGAATGCTAATGCTAGACCAGCCCCTGACAACCGGATACAAGATGCTCATCCCCAAGCTTATCTCCGAGGGTATCAAGCGGATCCTCATCCTATGCACCCCTTCGTTCCGCTGCGAGTCGGATACAGTAACCTTCAAGTGGCGAACAGGGGAGTGGTTTATGAAGATCTTTAGCGCGGGCCAGTACAGGGAAATGGTTGGTATCGGAGAGTATATCACCTCCTTGGCTGCTGAAGATGGGGTAAACTGGACTTTATTCCGTGTTGGAGGGTTGACGAACAACCCGGCGGCTTCGGTCGAAGCTACATATTTGGGTAGTGGGAAAGATGGGACTTGGATTAACCGCGTGGATGTGGCAAGGTGGGTGTTGGAAGAGGGGATTCAGGGACGATGGGTTCACCAATCTCCTTATATATGTAACTTTTGAACTATATATGGGGATCTTAAGATACTTTAAGCCAAAAGAAAGTCTACCGTAGAAAACCACCCAGCATCATTAAATTCAGCATCTCAGGTGGAACATGCGGAATATCCGTCTTCAGCTCTACTCCGGCCCTCGCAAACTCTTCCCTCAACAACCCTTCATTCTTCGGCCACTCCGGTCTAGCCATCCAGTGTTTAAACAGAGGCGAGGGACCAATCTCAACCATCACAAGAGATTCATACAGCCCACGAGACCTTCTTCCCCTTGCAAGTGCCAAAAGAGCCGGAATCAGGACATGACCAGGTTCCCAGATTGTTAGCCGGCGAATCCCTGGCGGAAGGAGCTGTTCCACGAACTCATCCATATTATCGCCTCCCTCTACGCCTCCCGTTTTGAGCATCCAGGCCTGGAACATCGCTTCGAAGGGGCGTCCGTCTGTTTTCAGAGCTCGTAACGCGGTGAACCCGGCGAGCGAAGAGAGAGTATCAGCAGTTGGATTTCCAAGGGGAATATCGGTGGTAGATTCGAAGGTTATTTCTTCCAATGTTTGTTTACGGCCCTCTAGTGCATCCCAGATTTCAATAACGGTCCAGTCTTCGTGGCTCTCATCGTACCCGGTCGAGCGGATCCAGTGCATGGTGAAGCTGTGCAGAGATTCGCAGCTGGTTATAATCGAGGCAACGAAGAACGCACCCGATGAGCTTTCACCAAGGTCTAGTGTTTTTACCGATTTTAGACTCGGGATCTCTTGCTGTCCGTCATAAAACCCCTCCAGGGTTGGGAGGGTGAGATGCTCGAGATTTGGCGATGCTTCGAGCAAGGGAGAGATTTGGTCGTAGTTGATGGCCCAGTGGTCGCCGCTAATGTAGTAATAGTAGATAGAGAGAGTTCGCAGCCGGAGGAACTCGATTGGGTTGTGGGCATTATGGATGGAATCGAGAATATTTAATCTCCACTCTTCGTTTACTGGGAACTCAAGGGTCTGGAGGTTTGGGCAGTACACCATCACTGTTTCAAGGATTGTATGTCGCGTTTCGCCCTCAAGGTGCCAGTCGGTTCGTGGAAGAGGGAGGCCAAGGTTTGCAATGCAGGTATCAACGAATTCTTTTTCGGTGTTGCTTAAAGCTGTTGACTTTAGTGGTTCATGAAAGACCAGTTTTGTAACGGCTGCAGCGAGATCAGGGCGGGAGGCTATCGCGCGGAGAAATTTGACAAGCCGGGATACGGGCTGCGACCCGTGGGTGTATGCACGGAACAGTATGGGTTGAAGGTCGTGTTTGAGCTTCTTGCATGTTTGGGTAAGCTGGGACAAGACCCTTTTGGAGTTTGAGTCATCAGCAGGGCAGAGATATGCGCTTATGTGGGCAACAAGTTCAGATGGAAGAGTATTTAGGCTGCGTGTATGCTCCATTATACCCACCATTCATTTCACCGACACCAGCAAGAGGCACTAATTAATGCTTGGTAATTTTCTTGTTTTCCTTCTCCTCTCGTGGGGAAAGGGGGGATATATAGGCTCGCGTTCTACCGGGGGGGCCGCTTTATTCTGCCTTCTTCGGAAATAGTTTAATTAAACAGACTTTTCAGCCTCCGGTTCTTTGAATGGGTATCTACGCACCGTGATTGGTGCCTATTTTACGTCCCAGTTTGGTTCGGGGTCTTGTGAATCGGTGCGGATCCATATGGTAACATTAACCGACGAGAGTTGGCCCGCTGTGTTCTCATAGAACTAGCCTGGGCGGGTGAGCGGTCCGGGTTATTTCTTTCAGCATCTCACTGTCCTTTTCCCACAAACCCCTGTGGTGTTGGATGGGCTAGCTCCGACCGCTGCTGATACATCCTGGATCCAGCGCTTGGATATTCTGCTGCTGTATGGGCGTTCTAGTTGTTCCACTGATAGATGTTTGCGGCCCCAATGAGCTCTATTGCATGGGGAAAGAGGTTTGCAGTCCAGTCACCATGTCCCCTCTAGGATATTGGAAGGAAGAGTGAGGCTGCGCCTGCGCCGTAGTCTTAAATGCTCTTAACTTTCGTCGTTCCCACAGAGCCCAAGCGATGGCTGCCAAGGCAATAACGCCTAATGGCACCCCAACTCCGACACCGATGGCAACCTCATGGGACTTTTTTGGCCGCTTTTATGATTGATCTTCCGATGCAGCATGATTTGTGGAACTGATATTAGTACCACCTTGTCCAGGGCTGTTGCCGTCGACCGCCAGCGCATCTACACCCAGAATGATTGTCCCATGTTGAATTGTAAACGGGTCCCCCTCCCACCCGCAGGTCTCGAAGCCGTTATCAAATGTTACTGATCCACAGCAGTACTTTGAGTCTGTGCCGCTAAATCCGACGTTAACAAGGGGGCAGCCAGTGTTTTTATTTGTGTTTTCTGGTTTCTGTTATTTTATCTCATTCCTGCGATAGCATCCTACGTGCCTTGGGGGATTGTAAGAATGACATACCGCACGTTTATAGCATCCATCGGACCATTTCTCATCAGTACAGCTCCCTATTGATAGAGTGAGTCCATGGCCTCCTTGCAAATAACACAGTCCGTTTGTCAGGCATACGTCTTCCCGATTACAGCAGTTGGACACCGACTTATCGGGCTGACACCGGGTGCCATCAATGGCAAGGGTTCTGTCGAGGTTATAGCATGCAGATGAAGTAGTGGCGAGTGTGAAAGAGCGGTGAAGTGTGATTAAGAGAAAATTTGCCCTCAAAATAAGCAGATTAATCTCGATATTGAGCGTGTTACGGATAACGTTATGGATAACGATCACATTGGGAAAATTCGGAATAGGGGAGGAGGGAGTTGATAGGAGAAGAAAGAGGGGAAGTCCCCTTGGTGGTGGTTTTCAGCCTCCCTCCCAACCTTCCTCCCAACCTTCCTCCATTTTCCAGGCTGTGCATCTGAGATGCAGGTTGTCGGTCTCAGCCTTTCGCGTGTGCTACGGGCCAATGCGATTCTCCAAAAGTCAGACACTCTGCAAGTCTCCTTCAAAGGTACAAGGTCAGTGACAGGATCAAGTTAAGCATAAGCACTTGAGCGGCGGGAAATTGTACCCCGAAGAATAATTATCCCAGGTTTTCATCCTGTTGGATGGCCAAGCGTCTTACTCCAAACAAGCAAACTATTCCGGGTACCAAGGCTCTCTCCTGGAATGGGTACTAGGTATGGCCATGGTTTAGCTCGTACGCGGGATTGTCTTCTTCACCTGGAGTATACGCGATAAAATCTGTGGATTATGATTTTCGATGATGTGAGGGAAATTTTTCCCGGCCACATCCATGCCCTTAGATACAAAATTGACCACTGACCGAGGAAAATGGAATGAAAAGGGGTGAAGGAATACACTGAGATGCAAAATTTCTGAAGATCCTCCATCCAAGCTCCATCAGTGGACCTCAGTCAAAATATAATACCTCTTTCAATCGAAAACCCCCCTTCCCCCATAATTGGTTCCGTTTCGAACCCGACAGTCTCCCGAAATGAGAATATTATGATATTCGTTCCCAGGACCTGAGATGACCGCGCCTTGAGAGACAAAGTCCCCATTCTCCACCCTCGCACCATCCAGCACCCTGAGACCTTTATAACAGTGCCCGCCACGTGTCTCAACAGCCCTCTGTAGAGCATGCCCGAATATATCATCAATTCCGGGCGCAATTTCCCTCAAAGCATCTTGATCCGATTCACTCTGGATTTCGTTAACCTCCGCATCGCACAACTCCCTGTGCGATGCTCGAATCTCCTCGATCGGGTATAGCTCAACCAGGCTATCCACTCTATCCGTGATATTCTCAATCAACTGGTCAAACCGCTTATGGTCAAACAGCGCCCACTTGACTTTCTTTGCGGACCCCGTTCCCTTCTGACGTCGGCGGGCCATATCACGAAGTTTGGTGTGCAAGCCCAATCTCTCCGGAGCAAGGTCCGTCTCTGGGTTGCAAACAGCCAAGTTGGTTGACGCGGAGCTTGCACGCAGTTGGTATTTGCGGGAGAGATTCTCTGCCTCGGCGAAATGATCTGTGATGTCCTCTAGCGTGGCTTTCATGAGGTTGCTGTCTTGCTGTAATCGAAAACGGAACTGCGCTGAGGGAGATTTTGTGTGTAGGCTCTCCCACCAGCGGGATAAACGGAGTCGGACGAGGTCGAGTCTGAGGAGGGAGCGTTGGTAGTTTTTCCCAAAGTTCCGGCCGAGTTGGATGTACTCGAAGCATTCGAGGCAAGAGGTGAAAATACTAGTGATGCCGGCTGCAGCGAGCAGGATAGATACTGGCTCTGCCATCTTGGATGAGTAGTTTGGTGGGGTCGAATACAGAGGGTCACGAAATGTTCTGTTGGAGTTGTAGGAGTGAACTGCGTGATGGGCTTGCGAAATCGTATTTTGAACTTGATGCAAAATTCTTGTGAGAAGAAACCTGATCGCAAGTGATGAAATTTCCCTTTGGTCAGGTGAGGCACGAACTCAGCCTTGCCGCGATGTTCATCAAATAAAACAGTCCATTGCTGGCGGGACAAGGTTGCAAGGCTGAATTTCGGAATTGAATGGGCTCAGGCGCACCCGATCGGTCATATCAATGGATTTTTTTCGGCAATATGGTTGCATAACACAGGAAGCAACCCGATTCTAAAAGCCCAGTTGCTCATATCCTTGGCTAATTTTATTCTCCACAAATCACTTTCTTATAATATCGGGTCGCGTGAATCAGTGTGGGCGTAACCCATGCCGAAGACGAAGGTCCAATACGAGCATTGGACCGTATTGAGTCTAGTCCATTATCATGTGGCTAAAAATGACAGGCATTGGGTCCTGTGCTCCCATTTAGCTCAGCTTGTTCTAGTTCAGCGATCGAACTCCAGAGATAGGATTGCCCATGTTCATCCAGCCTCGGTGCCATGACCCCGTCAACGACAATAGAAGAGGAAAATCCAACCTCATTCTCAGCACCCTACTGTTGAGCGCCAGAACATGGACGCAGTCGAGTTGGGAGATGTGCGGTCAGGTCACCAGTACCACAATATTCCGATCAGCGGTGTTAACACAAGGGTCCATCTCGGTGATCATATTCAGATTGAAACTGACCACAGATGCCCCACCCAGAGGGCATATGATGCTTTATTTTTAACTGATCCCCGCGATGATCGGAGTAGATTGGTCACAGCCAAAGGTACTATTCTACAAGGAACGTGTGAATGGTTGAATGACCATGCCAAGTTTAGCTCCTAGCGTGGTCGAGGGGGATCACCTATTCTGTGGATTTGCGGAAGCCCTGCAAAAGGGAAAACGATGTTAGCAATCTACGCCTCGCAGCGGCTTGAACATCTCCTGGATCGGAATGAAGCGTGCCTTCTTTATCACTTTTGCAGCCATTCTGATGATAGACGAAATACATCACTCACAATACTTCGAAGTTGGATCTACCAAATCCTCTGCAGAAGCCCGGAACTTTTTGGGCTTGTTGAAAGCGATTTTCGAGGCAAGGCGGTCGAAGCGCGGACAGTCTCCAGTTTCGAGACTCTGTGGCGCATCTCCGCGACCCTTGTGCAAAACTCGTTGCCCAGGGAGATCTATTGCATTGTGGATGCGCTGGACGAGTGTGAAGAAGACCTTGGTCCCTTCCTCAACAAAATTCGTGATGTATTCCAACCAGGATCCATCAACCAGGGAGGAATCTTAGGGTGATGATAGTCAGCCGAGACAGGCAAGACATCAGCGGATGGTTTGATCACTTTGATCAAATTAATTTGGATCACGACGCCCGGGATGAAGTGCGAAAGCCAATCGATATGTTCATTGCAAAAAAGATTGAAAGCCTGCAAATCAGTAATAAGCTAATAGCAAACGAAACATTGGTGAAGATTCAACGTGCACTTGAGAAGCACTCAGAAGGAGAGACTTTCTTATGGATTGGATTCATGGTTAATGAGCCACATGGCAGAAACTCCCTCCAAATTGAGGAAGCCCTAGCTAGTCTTCCTCAAGGTCTAGATGGTATTTATGAGCGGATGGTCCAACAAATATACATAACTGACCACGTTCGGGCTCGTCAGCTAAATCAACCGGTGGAAAACATCAGGCAGCGTACAATGCTCCTTCTGCAGTGGGTTGTTTTGGTCCAGCGCCCGACTGTACTTCTTCAGATACCGTCTAACACTAATCGGAGTAGCGAGGAGATCACTCAGGACTGACTTGAAAGTTATGGCTATATATTGCAAGTTACTGATGGCATTGTTGGTTTGTTACACCAATCTGCACGGGAGTATCTGACGCGCAGGGAGCCTTTCCCGAGTGAACATCTCGATAATTATAGAATTCATGTTCCGATAGCAAGCAACACGATAGCGGCTCATTGCCTGGAGTTGGTTCAGGCCGGCCTAGAGGATAACAAATCCCTTGGACTTGACCCTTCCGAGACAGAAGGGAGGGTTTCATTACCCGACGCACCATTGCTGGACTATTCCATTCTTTACTGGCCTGTCCATTTAAGGCAGGGCGAAGAATTTGCCAGCAAAATTACGAGCTCGTCCCCAGTTATTATTCAGAAACCGCTCCGCTCGCGTTGGTGGAAAATTTACTGGGGGCTCTCTTCGTATGGCCGCCACATGCCGACTCTGTTCACTCCACTTCACTTTGCTGCATATTTTGGAATTCTACCTCTAGCAAGACAGGCACTAGGGGATAAGGATCGAAAATGGATATTCTCGGGTCTCCCGGTGAACCAAAAAGATAGCCACGGTCGAACACCTTTGTCGTGGGCTGCTGAACGAGGGCATCTCGAGGTCGCCAGGTTCCTCATCCAAAACAAATCCAATATCAAAATCCCCGAGATGGGAGGAGCACGACCTCTAACCCGAGCCATTGACAGTGAGCCCCTTGATATGGTCAAGCTGTTGGTCTCCTCAGGGGCAACGTATAACTACACATTCAAAACACCATTCGAGTCCTACTTGGAGCTGGTGCGAGCATGAATCACAAAAACGACGAGGGATACACAGCCCTCATATATGCAGCGTGTGGAGGTCATGTAGGTGCCATAGCTCAACTCGTGCAGGGTGGTGCCGAAATAGATGCGCAGACTAAGAAAGGCATGACTGCTTTGGGGGTCGCTGCACGGGAGGGAAAGAAGGATGTGGTGGCCCTGCTTTTGGAGAGGGGAGCAGCGGTTGAAAACCCCAAATTTTGGAGGGCAGTACCGATAGCACTAGCTGCCCTCAGCTGGAGAAGAGAGATAGTGAATCTTCTTGGCGTATGGCTCACGCCCAGCTTATAGGTGCTTGCCCTTGTCAGGTTCTATACATATCCTTACATCCGCCCTGAGCGGCCGGTGGGTCAGTGCCAAATTATTATTAGGGGAGCGAAACCCGGATTCGCTTCTCGATGATGCAACCATAAACTGAAGTCCACTACCCTATTTATCAAGAAGTTATACTGCATTTTCGAATCCCTACTTCGTCTTTCTTTGCCGGCAACCTTCTTTTTACTGCGTGACTAACCTGGTAAATCACCAAAGGATTAGAGAAGGTATCGGACTTCACTTTTTCGACCACCAAATTATTTCCCACTATCATTTGGTATTTGGTGCATTATTGACATCGCGATGTGACTGTGTTAATAGGAAGTGCGAAGGCAAGGCTCGGATCCGAAGCAGGTGCGGACTTAAGCTCGGGTTGCCTGACATCATGGGTCTAGGTTTCCGCTTGTGGATCCAGAGATTCCACACAGCTGCCACAGGGTAGCCTCCACTCTACCGCTTAGCCGGAGCAGTTGATTGGCTGGTTATTGGACAATATATCGGGCAATCGCTTCCTCGGCCTCCGATCATGACAAATGTGAGATGATGCCCTCGCGTTCTCGGCCTTCAATTTCATGTGCGAGCTGGGCTATAGATAATGAAAAGACATTCTTCAACAACTTACAGCAAAAAGAGTTATTCACCTGGGAATCAGATGGCCTGCTAAGTCTCTTTTTCCAACAATATCAAAATCTCGTTTCTGCGACCAAAGTTAATCATTTCGGCGACCTCACGGGTGAAGTTATATCGTACTGATTCAGCACATCTTCTTGGGTCCTCAATGGCCACAATTCTGTTACGGGGGGGCACGGTGCTGGCACACAACAGTAGCCATGTTGTGGTATTGAAGGAACACGATATTCTTATTGTGGGAAACACCATCAAAGAGATCGGCAAGGGTCTCGGCTTACCCGGTGTGGATGGGCGAATCATCGATTGCACGGGAAAGATTATTTCCCCTGGATTTATCGATACACATCACCATTTATGGCAGACACAGGTATTCTATCCTAGCTTTCATAGGTATATACCTAGATAGCATTGCCTTGCTGATATTTCCCTAGATGAAAGGTAGGCTTGGTAGTCTAGGTTTCATGGACTATATGGTTGCAGGTACGTTAGTTAAGCCAATGGCCTCAATAATCAAATCCCCACGTAAACCATCTGCTTATACCTGGAAAGGCAACATACAGTCATTCAACTATACTCCCGACGATATTTTCTGGGGCCAGCTGGGGGGTTGCTTGGAGAGTATCAACAGTGGGGTCACCACGGTAGTCGACCATGCCCATATGACCTACTCTTCGGAACATGGTGAGCCTCTCTACATACGATTATCTTTAGTGGTAGAGTCTAACATCTCCTAGTCATGGAAGGAATCCGTGCTACGGCATCTTCCGGGTTAAGAACATTCTTCTGCTACACACCCATTTGGCGTATAAAGAGTTGGTCCTCTCGTGTGGACTACGACGAGAATTTACTCCCCGATTGGTGGTACTCCACACTGGAGACCCTTGGAAAGTCCAATCCTTTTGGGAATGGGCGAGTAATTCTTGGTGTGGGATTCGATAATTTCAAGCTTCCAAAAGAAACCATCCAGGGTATATGGGCCAAGTGCCGCTCCCTCGGTGTGAAACTTATTACAACACATTTCGTTGCAAATTACATGACCAGTCAGTCAAATCAATCCCCTCATTTCCTTGAACATTCATCCTGAGCTTACACATGGAGTCAGACTCGGTAAAGCTACTCGCCGAATACGGCCTATTAGACAAGACCGTGCTTTTCTCACACATCAACGGAATTGCCGAGTCCGATGCAGAAACTCTTGTCAAGCACGGAGCCCATTTCTCAACCACTCCAGAGACCGAGCTTCAAATGGGCCTTGGTGAAGTTGTGGCTTTTCGCCCGGATGTCAAGTGCAATGCCTCGCTGGGGATTGACTGTCATGCGAATAATTCCGGGGACATCCTGACGCAACTTCGCCTAGGTATGCAGCATGCACGGGGCGCCGATAATTTGCGAGCTTTACAGGGGGGCCAGTACCCCTCTGTTCAAGTAAAATTGGAAGAGGTATTTAATCTTGGCACCATCCAGGGTGCCAAAGCCGTCAATATGGAAGATCGAATCGGAAGCATTGCCGTAGGAAAGTTGGCGGATCTCGTGATCTTCAACACTACATCGCCGAACATGGTTTGTGCTGCGGAGGAGGATCCAGTCGCTGCTATTTTGCTCCATGCAAATGTTGGAGATGTCGACACGGTCATTGTAGATGGGATAATACGGAAAGAGAATAAAAAGTTGGTGGACGTGGGAATTCTCGATGGCCTTCATGGGAAGGCAGATAGGTCATTGAGCTGGGATGAGGTGACCAAGGAGCTTCTGATGAGCCGCCAGTCGATCCTTGAGAGGGGGGAAGGGCAAGACTCTCAGGCAGGATTGGAGTTCGTGTATAAGACCTTTGGCTGAACTTGAGGAGATCTATAGAGAGTGGGCACATGCCAGGAGCTCAGCGTGGAGAATATTTCGTGAATAAAATCGCCACTCAATTTCTTCTAGTAGTAAAATAGCTAGAAACAGATCCCTGTTTAGTTTTCAACATCACTTCTGGCAATCTGTAAACATTGGGCTGTGTGCATCATGATTCCGTCTGTCGCCTCCCCGAACAGCTGTATCGAAATCACCGAGGGCTACTACGACAACCATCTTTGGCAATTCTTCCTACTCACTGATAGATATATTATAAGGATCGAAACTGTGGTATAATAATTTTAGAAATTAAGAAAAAATTAAAGGAATTAACAAATGTCTAAAAAGTATTCCGAGTGCTTATTCATCTCTATCACCCCGTAAGCTTTCCCGCATTACCACAAGTTCTAACTCCTTTTGCGTATTTTGAATCCGCTTCTCTCGAGTAGGTTGACTCTAAAGGACCTTTAGAATTAGTGACTGCTTGCTAAGTGCTTGACAAGTGCTTGCTCTCTTACCTCTTGGCTCTCTCATCTGAATCCGAAGATCTAACCTCCATTTCACCAGTACTTATCAATGGAATGTCTGGATACATAGTGACAAAGTATGAACACCGAAGAACTAGTTGACAACTAGTTGAGCTATTTAGACGGTGTTCCAAAAATATGAGGAAAAAAAGTAAACATGAAAACTATGGCCCACTGAGCACTATTTTAAAAGCGGCTGCGGGTCCAAGCCCGGTGGAGCCTCAACCTTAGTGTTGCCGTGTGGACCAATGATATTTGAATATGACACCCGACCCACCTGCCTTCCATCCTTAAAGCAGCGATGTTGAGCGGTAAAAGCAGCAAGAACACCTCAGTGCTCCTTCCCAGTAGTTCACAGCTCCTGAGCATACCGACTTGCGAGTCCTCAGTACGTCCCAACATTGGAATGTAGTTTATCCCGTTCCTCAATTTGTTAATCCCACTTTCGCGTTTACAACCAAGATCTGACCCGCCAAAACTAAGTCCTAACACGGCCGTTAAAAGTGCAAAAAAGATATATAATTAGACTAGGCCTCACTATATACCAGGTTATAACGTGGGTTGTGGCTCGTGAATAGACTGCTCTTTCTGCTTTCCAAATCCAGTGGACGGTAGCAGAAAGCCTCACCAGTTGTAAAGCCATAGGAGCTTAATTCATTGCGGAAGTATTCCTGCCTTCTAAGTATCTCCGAGCCTTTACTAGTACCGATAGACATAGATAATAACTACTTTTTTTACGAGCAACAGGAAAACATGTCGAAACCAAATAATGTGCCTACCTACCCTCGTTTCCAACAGAGCCCCGCGGAATGTCCCTCGTGCTGGTCGCGATGATCATAAATAGGACAGTTCTACCTATTAATCTAATTCTACGAGCAATTTAATCCTCAGAAGCATGCAATTGAATTCGATCCATTTATTTGATAAAATCTTGTAATAAAGACATTTTTGGGTGGATGCCCATACACACTACCTAATCATCGATGCGGAAAAAGAACGTGTAAGATTAACATATGCTAATCTTGCTGGAAGCATAGTTTACATGGTTATGCCTCCTTTTTGTTTTTATCCTCGTCAATCTTTGCATGGATCCCTCGGTCTTCATCCGTGTGGCCCGCCCGCAGACAAGGACTTCAACGGGACCCAACCTGAAAGGTATGTATTGCAAAGCTTTAAGCGCCCTTATAGGCATCAATACCCTTCTGAATCGCCTTGGTAATCCCAGCAGAAAGGTTGGCAGCAATATCCGAAAGTGCCTCTGGAACCTTGCTGGTGAGAGCCTTGGACAAAGCTTGGGCGGCAGTATATTGCTGGTTGAGAGATTTTTGGGTAACAGGGACTGCACCTGCGGCGACAACCTTGGCCTTCTTAGCAATGAGGTCATCGACGGTGGTTTCGATCTTCTTGGTGAGGTCTTGAATGGGGGCTGTCAAGGCGAGGGCTGCGGCGTTGTCCAGAGCAGCGCCGTTGTTGACGGATGTGGTGCCACTGTTGATAGTCTTGATCAGGTCGTCGGATGCAGTCTTGACTTTGGAGTAGTCGCCGCCGTTCCAGGCCTTGATAGCCGTATCGAGGGCTGTGACTTTGGTGTCGATGCCGGCGATGATGCTGGTTGCTGGGGTGTCACGCTCAACCAGGCTTGCCTCGTCGGAGACCTTGGTTGGGGCCGCTAGGACGGCGGTTGAGGCGAGGAACAGGGAGATAATGGAGGTAAACTTCATGATGACGGTTCAAAATGCTAGTTGACTTTATAGGGAAAGAATTCTTTGCCTAATTCGGTATTCGAGAGTGTGATTGAGTTTCTTGATTGTGTGGGGGGATTAGGCTCCAAGGTCTGAGGATGGAATTGGGCTGCTTTTATAAGTTGCCCTGTCTTAAGATGACGAAGAAAAATGAGGTTCACATGGTTAGTAAAATTTGACGATCCCGAGGGCGAATTCTTGAGCAATGATACCTGTAAAGCCTGGATTCAACATGGAAGGCAGGACTTTCACGGGTTTTCCGCAAGTTGGATCGAGGAGGGGGATTATGGAGATGGCTCTTGACGTCGTATTGATTGGCATGCAGGATTATCTTGATGTCATCAGGATTACATGGTGTCTCCACTGCTGATCAATTGAACTTGTGAATGCTTCTTCTACCCCGGAAGTTCGCCGCCCCAGGGCGCTTGAAACGCTAGTTCCTGAGATCTTCAGAGATCGCCATCTTTCTTCGCCGATCATCCTCAGCAGGCTGTTCCCCGCAAGTTCACAGATACGGAGTACATCTAGGGCCTCGGTTACAGGGCTCGTGACTGCTGATCGTTGGAAATCAGGTTCTAGCTTTTTTCTCCAGAGGACAAAAATAGGCCTGGGAAGAGCTGATGGTAAAAACCTTCAACGTGAGGACCTGGGGGGAGACAAAGCCTTCGCAGCTCGAAATGTCGACGCCATGATTAAATTAATTCCTAGTTGGTAGATTCTATATATAAAAGTCCGTCCCTATTGTTCAGCATATCATTTTCTCAAGCATCTCTTTGGGCTTCACTTTGCAAGGGAAATAAATTCTCCGCTAGTTGCTCAAGTGATTTAACATGGCCCTCTGAGTCTTTGATATCCGGAATCAGGAAATAAGTAATTAGAAGTCCGACAAACATGAACGCAGAGAGACTAGCCCCGGGGAATTAGCTTCTCATTGGGTAATACTTCCCCCAAGGGGCGGGAACAGTCAGGGATTGTTGTTCTCACCAGAGCAGCGCATATCCAAGCCAATTGGGAACATCTTGGTAGTTCGCCCCATGCCCGAAATCCACGTAGGCCAAGAAACACTGCGCAATGACTGAGCCAAGTTTCCCAAATGCCGCCGAAAGACCATGGCAAGTGCAACGGAAGCGAGTTGGAAAGAGTTCGGCAGGAATCTAACCCGGCTTCCTGTTAGTAGCTAAACACCGACCCGAGAGGGGTAAAAAAAAATGTGGGCACTGGCTAAAAACTCACTATGTAGGTGGTTGTGTTGGGACCTGATGGTATAAAATTAGCCATTACCGAATCTTTAACTGAAACTGATATGAGAGTTTACCAAAGTTGAAGAATATTTGGGATAAAATATACAGCACGACTAGGGCTGATGAATTGCCACTTTGCACGAGAGGTCGGAAGGTCGCTCCGATTATAATACAGAGAATAAAAAGCCAAAAGAATCCGCTGAGTTGGATGTTTCGTCGTCCTAGGCGATCAATGGTAAAAATCGCCAACAGATTTCCGACCACCGCCCCAGAGGATACGACAACTATGCTCTGGTAGGAAAGCTGGAAGAGCCGGTGAAAGACAGTCCTCTGCGGGATTTGACCGCCAAACCAGATGGTGTCAATGACACGAGGACTGATGAGGCCGAGACCGTAGAAGGGGAGGTCCAAGCAAAACCAACAGGAGCAGGTTCCAAACAGAGTCCAGAACGCCTTACGGTTACCGATGAAACCTACGAAAGCTTTCCAGAAACTCAAAAGGTCCACTGGGGGCGCAAATTCATCAACGGATGAATGATGGGGACCAATGCTCGGCGGGTATGAATCGGATCGTGTCTCAGTTGGCGATAGGCCGACCGATTCAGTTCGACGCGCGTCAACTGGGTTCATCAATACTGGCGCTGGGATATCCTCGATGGATTTGAAAAAGTAAGAAACGTCTGCGGCAGCTTGCAAACTGTTGTTTGTCACCTCCGCCGTATAGCGTGGGGATTCAACAATCGTCAATCGAAACCACAGTGCAATGAAGGCAGGGAACCCCCCAAGGCCAACAATGAGGCGCCAGATTGAGTCGACGTCCCGGATGCAGGGTCCAGTACACCCGTCTCCAGAAATGTCTGCCAGAAGTCGGTGACGAAATCCTGCGACCGCGATAAGAGCAACGAGGTTTGCTGCCAATTGGCCTAAGGATTGGCAGAAGAAGACAGCTGCAAGCATACGGCCTCGGATACGTGTCGGGGCAAATCTATCGCAAGCATCAGCAAAGTTGCTACAGTCACTCTAAGCAGGGAAGCAGGAGGTCTGTACTCGGAGCATATCACAGCGGACAACGGATAGTCACCACCAAGGCCTAAGCCCATGAGAAATCTCCAAAAAATTAAGAGGCCAATGACGGACATGGACGACTCCGCGCCTGCTGAAGCCAGGGCCACACCAAAGGTGGTAGAGATCAGAATAAGCAGTTCCAACCCATACATTTTGCGCCGGCCCCAGATATCTGCCGCAACGCCAAACAGGACCTGCCCAATCAGGGCGCCACTGAGAGTTGCGATACTGAGACCAACCTCGTAGCCGTGCGGCATATTCTCCGGACCGCCCCAGTACACAATTCCCAACATGGGATTTACCATATTTACTGAGAAAATCTGTTTCGTCAGCGATGCGACTGGGCCGCAGATGAGGCTGAGCGTACCGCATAAGCGTCTGTGAAAAACCCAATGCCCGCAACAATCACCACCCAAAGCCACTCTCGTCGCCTAGCATTTTCCAAACGGCCGATCATGTATTCATGTCGCTGCGCCAGCTGTACCGGATGGTTAGTGCTCTCCTTGAATTCCAGGGGAAATAACCCAAGTGTCTATGCTCACCGTATGATGCTGGAAGTTCTCATAGCGTCTCCAGGGGTTCAAGTGCAAGGTGACAGCCGGAAGAAACGACATCGTCCGTGCTTCATCGACAGAGCAAATGAAGCGTTAACTATCCGTCATAAATAGTTTCTTCCACGATAAGAGCCTTCGATAAATTGTACATTGCATGGTGACGGAGGCATTGTCGTTGCTGATAAAGATTTCATCACTTTAATTCCCGCGGCATTAATTTCCCCTGCACGATACGAGGCGGCAAGCGCCCTGGCTGGCTCCATTCTAGTTAATAACCCAACTCAGCCTCTTGCCAGTTATTTACTATTATTAATAATATTTGACCCTCGCGACAGGAGCGAGCGCGTACTCCTATGTTTGCACCCACGAGTTCTCCCACATGGCCGGGAGAATTTGTCTGAGCGTCACGGCAAGCGGGGACACCTCAATGTCGATGAAGGAAAGACAAGCGATTCAGATCATGAGGACGGGGAAATAATCTCGAGGCCTTGAAGCGTGGCACTATTTTCCGATGCCTCACGTTGTCCCCTTTTTGCACGTTGTTCTGCGGCTTTCTCCCATTGGACCCGGGTGTATAGCTAAGCTGAACCCAGACACGAGCTAATGCAGCACTAAGGAGACAAACAGACTTCCATCATAAGCCCCCCAGACTTCGGAGCGAGAGCCGCGAGGAGCGAATTAATCCTTCTGGTGCGACTGGCCTTGGTGGAAACTCGACTCCTCAGGCAGGTATGATGGTACTGGTGTGCAGGGGAGGCGTCTGCTGCTGTAAGAAAAGGCTCCAGACGAGTCAGGCAAGAGACCGCAGAGTCGCGTGTCTCCGATTTGTTCATTAATCACCAAAGTACTTTTTCTGACCGTTCGTGTGAGATATGCACTGTCTGTCTGTCATGTTCACCGGCAGCAAGTAGTATCTCCCCGATACTTTCTTCCTGATGTTTGACAGACATAAATAAGCGTTTCGGCCGTTCTTAACACAGTATTCTGTATCCTACTCTCCCCCTTTGCTCTGCCTATTCTCCATATTTTGCGTTTCCGTCATCTATTCCTCCCACTCACCTTCCTTCACACTCATGATACCCTCCCGTCCTTAACAAGCACCTCAGAATTGACAGAAAAACAGCAAAAGTACTGTGAGGGTACAGTCGATCCCAACCAGTATTAGTGGCCCGACGCTATCTCGACTCTCATTCCCCCGTGCCCCACCATGAGCTTTGGATGGAGCGTAGGGGACCTCGTGCAAGCGGCCAGCCTTGCGTGGTCAGTTTATGAAAGCTTTGGCGGCGGCGTCAGATCGGCGAGGAACGAGTTTAAAGCATTTCAGGCGGAATTCAGCCTCATCAAGGTCGCGCTAGAAAGGCTTGAGGGTATTGCGAGCACCGCCTCCGAGGTGGATTTGGAGCTTGGTCCATCCTATCAACAGACCCTTGTGCGATGCGCAGAGTTTATCAGGAAACACGAGACACTCACTCAGGGTGTCTCCAAAGGGACTGATGGACGAAGGCCCAGCTTTCAGGCGAGGATTTCGAGTCTTTGGGATCAAGTCGCATGGCCGATCGAGCGCGAAAAGGCCGAGGCGCTCCGGCGGCAGTTAGAGCGTTATGTTCAGATCGCGATTCTCAAAATAACCGCGAACACAAGGGATGTGACGAGACAGTTACTTCGGGCAACTGATCAAACAAGGGCAGACCACTTAGAGATGTTAAAGGCGATCAAGTAAGTCAGAATAACCCAAAATTACTATGGGCCGTCCTCTACCTATGCTTGCCCCCCTCAGCTATCATACTAACCTAAGGTTCAGAACTATGAGCGTGCAGGTCTCCTCAATCCTCAAGCGATGCCTTCCTGACGGGTCCATGGATGAATCGGATATAGACGTTCAATATCTTGCCGGGCTACAACGGCGACATGTTGCCTCATTACTGGACCCCTGGCCCGGACTCGGTGCGATTCCCGAGAACGACGTACTGTCTCGGTCCGACACCCTAGTGAGTGAGTCCAGCCAGGAGGCATTAGATCGTATCCAAGAGATCACTGGTAAGCTGGGACACATTATAATGCGCACGGACAACCCCGGGGGGCGAACAGTGGAGGAAAAGCGTCGTTATGTGATGCCGCCGCCTAGCCCAACCCACCGTCACGGTATGGGCACTACTATGGTCGCCCCCGTTGTTGGTTTGCTGCATCAAATCAGCGAGGAGATCCGTGAGGCTTTGGATAAAGTGGGATACGAACATGTATCTGTCCCCGGCCAGAAGTCGCCCAACGCCTATAATGAAGCGACGAAACCGACCAAGGTTCTGAGTAATGCGGTTGGGGAGTGGGAGCAATTTCATGAGTGGTTGCAATTCCAACTCGTCCATTCTCTCGAGGTGAACCCTGGCCATCCTGATCTGATCTCGGAGCACTTGCGTCGACAGTCAGCTGAGGGTCTGCCCGAAGTAGGAGCTTCATCGCCTCCGAGAAGTAGTACTGGCCGTGCTCTCTCCCCACGGCAGCTGCCGATTATTGTCGACCAGGCCACCCAAATGACCCGAACTCCGTCATCAGAATCGTACTATCTTGGCTCACGGCCCCCATCCTCGATCGGGTCCCTCTCAGACCGAAGGTCGAGTGTACAGCCCGTTCAACTCACACGTCAACCCGTCCAAGTGTAAGTGTGATTATCCTCCTTCTCCCAGTGAAATTTCCCTGTACTGAGCCTGGAAAATCAGAGTCTTCCCTGATCCCAAGCACCTCAATCGTCCGATGTATCGCCCTATGACATGTCAAGTTGTGGTTTACTTCTCTCTCCGAGGTAGCGAACCCCAGTGGATCGAGAGTACTGACTCTGAACACGGAACAAAACTTACCCACTCGCTGGATTGGGACCATCCATCCAAATCAGCGGAGACTTCGTTCACCCCCTATGTTTCGCATAGCAGGTACCCCGGCGCAGTTCGATCATCTCTCGCCATCCAGTTTCTCGGGTCTCATCGCACTACGATTGAACGCAACGGGTCAGCCAAGAGATGTTATGTCCCCCCGGTATATATTTGCCAAGATAAGGAAGGTGTGCAAGAACCTTTTCTTTTTCCTGACTTATGCCCACTAATATTGTTATCTAACGCCCAACGAAGATTTCGAAATGTTCCAAAACGTGCTCATGAGACGCCAGCTTGTGTTCTGCGGCAACGTCAAGCGAGTCCACTCAAGCAGCATAGGAGACCATTGTTCTCTGGAAACCGTTCGTGTCTTTAGAGACCGCCTCATGGGTTCAACCTCCATTCTGTACTTTGCTTCAAATCGGGGCTCCAACACCCTCCCGGGTTTTATTGAGTGGCCAGGTATGGTTTTCCCCATTACAATAGCCGGCTCCTTTTCCATTCGGCCTGCTAATTTTTTTTTTTTGGGCGGGCAGTGTTGGATTTCGACTCCCCTCGCAAGGCGGGTAAACGGGACGTCAAGTTGACTCTCATCCGAGAGGCGATCCAGCGCCGCAACTCGATAGAGAGCACGAGCACTAGTCACTCGCATGAGTCCCGCACATCCGGCTTCTCGTGGACCGAGAGTTCGTGGAAGGTGAAGTCACTGCAGTTCGACTTTGAACAGGCCACTGGTACGTGCTTATCTCTTCAAGACGATAGTCATCGTCACATCTAACCGGTAATGTAGAGGCCGAAGACTTCATTAAAGCTCTCAAGTCTTAGACTTGGATAAAGTCCTACGATGGGCTTCGTTTAGTTTATTGCACCTGACATTTGGCCGCCATTCCTGCAGAGATTGGACGGTCGATACGATGAAATCCGATCGCTCTTAACCATTCCTAGATCTCTCCTATCTCCTGCAAAAGTCCTATAGATTGCGTAGCAGCAAGACGACACCGGCGGCAAGTCATGAACAGAAACAGAGTCAAGTAGGAACAAACCAGCGAGAATACCACATCCAGATGGAGTCAAGGTCCAGGCTTGTCAGGTCAGCGAGGATTGATGGGGATCACGAAAGAAGCTGTTGCGCGCCCTGTTCCAGGCCACATTGGATCTGAAGCGCAGCGCCCCTTGGTTGAAGAATCGACCATGAGACTCACGACCCAGGATGGATGATAGGCCATCTAAATGATTCCATACTGGGTGGCAAGGAAATTTGTAATTAAATTGCGTAAAGTTGGACGGGATAATGGAAGCATGGCCAGACTGACGTGAAGGGAAAGAAGTCAGGTCCGAATTTACTCCTCCTTGTTCGGCGCGGGTTGGATCTGGACCCGTTGAAATGGAAGGTTCCATGGGAAGGACATGTAATGGGCCAATCATTTCTTAGCGCAGTGCAAGAAACACACCTGACCCACTTGTTTTTTTTTCAAAGCAGCGACGTCAGGCACCTAAAGGCAGCAACAAGGTGCTTCGGATACTTCGCGCAATGAAACGTGGTTTGCTTTGCTCTCTTTCCCAATTCATTAATCGCATTCCCACCACTTATGCCACCAAGACGTGCTCATACTAAATCCCGGCATGGCTGTGAACGATGCAGAAAAAGGGGCATAAAATGTGATGAGATTGGGCCTCCCTGCAGTAATTGTCTCGCCCGCAACGCGGATTGCCATTATACCAAAGGACCACTATTTCTATTTTCCGAATGGAGTGGACAGCATCAGCAGGCTCCAGCTACTGGAGAGGATATGAAAACAACAAAAACTAGCAATTTGACGTCGGAAAGCCCAAGAAAACGCGTTTCAACAAACCAACTTCGAGAGCTCGGATTGATGCACCACTGGTGCTTGAAGACCTGCCACAGCTTCTCCCCAAGCCTTAGTGGTGTGTTTCAGAACTATGTGGTGCAAAAGTCTCTAGAACAACAATTCCTGTTGGATGCAATATTCGCCCTGACGTCCCTACATATAGTCAACGAATTGGCCATGGATAACGTCCCCAATCTGGTCTCATATCAGGCCTCTGCGGCAGGTTACCTCCAAGACGCGCTTCAATATCAAATCAGTGCAGTAGCGGCTTTCAGTGTAGCACTAGAAAATATATCGCCCTCCAATTGTGATGCACTCCTCGCCTGCGCTGTGGTAATGATGGCGTGTGCGGTTGTTTCCCCATTTCTTCAATCCGGAGGCTCTGGTCGACCAGGAGAAAATAATCCCGAACAGGCCTGGGCCGCTATTGAGACCACAACGCCGTTCCACTTTGTCAAGGGAATCCATAGCGTCATTGATAGAGCCCGTCCCTGGTTGAAAGATGGCCCGTTCAAAGACATGATTCTTACCCACCCAGATGAAGACTGGGTTTCGCCCCAGCAAGGAAGCGATCATGTCATTGACAGACTGCGAATGCTGTGTCAAATTCGTAATCCAAAATTGCAACCCATCTACGACCGGGCCATTATGCTGCTTGGTAATTGTTTTGCTAGGGACAAAATGTTGGCGATTCCCTGGTTGCTCGTGACTGGCGAGGAATTTTTGAACCAGGTGCAAGAAAAAGACCCCATGGCCCTGTTAGTGTATATTCATTGGGGTGTTGTTTTAAGTCGCTTGGAGGAAATTTGGTGGGCCAGGGAATCTGGGAGAGGAATTGTAAGAAACCTGGCCAGGGATCTACTTGGCCGGGGAGAAGAATGGGGTGAAGCTGTAAGATGGGCAAGCCGGGAGGTAGGGCTTGGAATATAACAAAACATGATAAGATGATCTTGGTTCAATCTTGAACACGGCGACATGCCGAGAACAAAATTTGCAAGGTATGTTTGGAGTACTTGATTATTCTATAAATTCCTAGGTAAAAAGTTGCAAACTGATTCTCGAGCTTGGTTCATAATCATATATCTTTCGAAGAAGAAAATATCCCCTGATGTTGCGATTACAGCCTCAATTTCAGCATCCAATGGGGTGATAGCTCAGTTGGGAGAGCGGTATGTTATTCCCCAGACATTTCAGACTTTCCAACAAGGTCTAATAAATATTACAGCACGACTGAAGAGTACTTCGGTTCATAAATCGTGAGGTCGCCGGTTCAATCCCGGCTCATCCCATAATTTTTTTTCCCCCGATGGGTGGGGCCACTGGCCGTCCTAGATTGGCAATCTAGAAGTCGGAGTCAAATCCTCTGTTCCCGCAACACTACCAATTTTCAGGACAGGCCAGCCTTTGACCACCACCTGACACCTAGGTAGGTCACAACATCAGACCTATGTCTACACAGAGTTGCTATCAGCTGTAGACATAAGGTTGCCTTAGCGTTTCCTTTTTAGCACGTGCCTCTCTATCTATATCCCTCGAAATCTTGGTAGGAAGGAAAAAGGTTGGCTTGGGCTAGATTTGGGTTGTGTATATAGTTCAGCCCTCGGCATGGGTCCTCGCCCGCCCTCCTTCTATACCCCCACACGTTAAAAACTAGCTATCAATCAACAATCAAGCAACCAGCCGAGCTCTGTCATTCGACTTGTCAACCTGGGTATATAGCCATTTATGATGATCTAGTTATTACCAATTTGGATATGTAACGACTTTGGGACATGGTTGTTATTTTGACCCTAAAAACGGTCCATAAAATTACACTCACTTCTTAATAGTAATAATACACCCTCCACTTTGCCATTCCCTTTATTCTATATGCCGAGAATCTTCCATCCCCTCTCACTCCTCCGTCGGGGTCGGTCTAACTTCCCCGACCGTCTTATCTCCGGTCTCCCAGAAGGGAATCATATCCCGGCGTCTGACGTCGAGGGATCGAAATGCTTGATGGATCAGATAGCTGGGAGGAGTGGGCTGTGTGGATGCAGCGCCTGCTGTGTGGTTGGTGGACAATGCCTAGCGCGAGCAAGATATGACCTCTCTCAGCACTGCCCTAACCAAATCAGGGAAGACCATCACGTTCGTAATAATATGAAGGCAAGGCTGAGGCGTTCCACCACGACTCAGAGTTTTTCGGCTTCGGTAGCGAAGAGGTGAAAGTTCCCTCAACATTTGCAGCTTTAAAGGCAATGTCTCTAAAACTTGGCGGTTAGTTAAGTGTTGCGGGTTTCCTCGAGAAGCTGGCACTTGTTTGGACCAAGGGGAAGATATTTCATGGAGATAACAAATGGAAATAACACCAGTCCGGACACGCGTGGCTTGTTCGAGTATCGTGCAAGCTCTTTTAGCCCAATGATGGCGCGACCTAAGGACAATGTTGGGAAAGCGTGTCACGTCACCCATGTTGAACCATTGGTGGTCGCTCGTATTCTACAATTTGGCCTTACGAGGGGATTTCCGCTTTGGGAAAACCCCGCGCGGCCTTTGGACACGGGCTGCGCTGGGAGAATTGAGAGCGCGCCGCCAGCGCTAAATTCTCTCGAAAAGACCGAACGACCGACCGACATGATGGCGGATTATAAATATATTGCAGGTGAAGGACTTTTTTGAAAAATCTGGGTCTCTGTGATCAAACCAACACCGCAAAATTCAATTTTGATCTGAGTGCGGCCCTCGAACCCCACGCATCAAAATGTCTTCCCCGCCTGTCCCTGAAGCATCCCCAACTGAAAAGCAGGATGAGTACCCTGAGGGAGGATTGAGAGCCTGGGGTGTTGCTTTGGGTAATGCGGGTGTCATGTTTTGTACATTGGGCTATGTGAATTCCTGGGGGTGAGTGTTGAAGGATAGGCTGCGGACCGTGCAGACGAGCGGAAACTAACCCTCCATCACGGCAGTGTTTACCAGGCTTATTATGAGGGAGGTCCCCTCATGGGCCAGTCGCCATCCGCGATCTCCTGGATCGGATCTCTCCAGTCGTTTTTCATTTTTAGCGCGGCTCTTGTCGGTGGCCCGCTCTTTGATCGCTATGGCGCGAAAACAATATACCCGGCCGCGATAGTATACGTTTTCACCATATTTATGACTAGCATCTGCAAGGAGTACTATCAGTTTATGCTCGCCCAGGGAGTCCTGGGGGGGATTGCCAATGGTCTCACCATGTCGCCCGCCATGGCATCGACACCCCAGTACTTCAACAAGAAAAGGGGCGCTGCCATGGGTCTGGCTATCGCTGGGTCCTCGATCGGAGGGGTCATCCTTCCTATCGCTCTGAACCAGCTGCTCACTAAGACAAACTTGGGCTTTGGCTGGTCCGTTCGCATTGTCGCCTTTCTGGTCTTGGGTATCCTGATGGTGTCCTGTCCCCCTATACGAGCCCGTCTTCCGCCACGAGAGAGCAACTTTTTTCTACCGCAGGCTTTTAAGGAGATGGGATACGTCTCTCTTATCTTCAGCGCGTTTTTTATATGGCTCGGAATGTTTCCACCACTCTTCTATATCCCTTCCTTCGCCATCTCTGAAGGCATGAGCCCGACCATGGCATTCTACCTTGCATCGATTCTTAACGCTGCTTCTTTCCCCGGTCGAGTCATCCCTGCAATTCTGTCCGATAAACTGGGGAAGCTGAATACGCTCGCTGCAGCGGGAATAACCACAGGTATCCTCTCTTTCTGCTGGCAGCGAGTGGAGGGTAATGCCGGTATCATCGTCTTCGCTGCATTATTCGGTTTCTTCTCGGGTGCCATTATTTCTGGGGCTTCGGTCGCGTTAGCATCCACTACCCCCAACCCGAAAAATATTGGCACATATATGGGTATGGGCATGGGTTGTATTTCCATAGCCACATTGATAGGCCCTCCGATCAGCGGTGCGCTGTACGACGCTAGAGGCGATTATCAATCAGTCTCTATATTTTGCGGAGTGGTGACCCTCGCTGGGGGTTTATTCGTACTGTTTGGGGCGAAGACGCTCGCTGGACACGCGATTCTTTCAAAAAATTAGAGTGTAGATATTGATGTGCATATTCGGGGCGTTGGTGTGGCTTTTGGGTATTTCAGTAAACAGTTATTGGGGGCATGGGCGAGTAGAAACTTTCTCCTCTCCTGACATTGAAGAATTCATATTTATAATACGATTATTGTGGCTATGCGAGAGTCTGCGGTAGTTAGCAGGATTCAATTTTAACCATATTTAATTAACCCCCTCGTGATTGCTTGATTTTCAAACTTGGTTTTCACTCTTCTTTTTTCTCTCCCTCAACCTCAGCCAAAGCAAATCATGAATCCTCGAAATCGTCGCCGGCCGCCTCTCGCGTGTGAACAATGTCGTCAACGCAAAATTCGGTCAGTTTGCTAATCATTTAGCTTCGTATCCAATTTTAACTCTTCTCGCAGATGCGATCGAAAATCACCCTGCTCCAACTGTGTCCGCCTGCGCCGGCCATCTTGTACCTACGTGCCTGTTGATCCAAAAACAATCGCAGTACACTATGGACAGACTGTCGACTTGAATTCGGGCTCTGATTCGACGAGCTCGACCAGCACGAACGCTCCAAAGGCCCAAGCAGACCAAACAGACTTGGCTTCGGTGAAGGCTTTAAAAGACCGCGTACGACAGTTAGAACACACCCTGGAAGAAGTCCTCGGGATGCCCGAATGCACCGTCACTCCCAAAGACCCCGCCATCAACGGGCGCTTCCTCAAGACACGATTTTTTGGTAATAGTCATCGATCAAACATTTGCGAATCCAAGGTATAGTCTTATATGTCCTGTCATCAGGACCGGGTCAAGCTAACCTTTTAGTTCCACGATCTGTTGCTCTTATTTCACCGTTTCAACGCGGACGAACACTCCGACATCCATCTCCTACACAGTAAATGTAAGCAGATTGGGAGAACCATCAAAGCACAGACAATTTCCACCGGATATCACAACCCCAATTTTCACGACCTTGTGCCACCGAAAGCAGTTGCGGATCGCTTGGTGCGCGCTTATTTTCGCACTTTTGAATCTGTCTATCATATCATCCACCAGCCCGCATTCTTACGCCAGTATGACCGGTACTGGGTGAACCCAAAGTCCGCTGTTGCTCCAATATTTATCATTCATCTACTTCTAATAATGTCCATTGGCATTATTTTTGAACACAGCCAAATCCCTCGATCTACTGTTGCACAATGGGTAAGTACTGGGCAAGCGTGGCTCACCTCACCTTGCGATAGGGGCCGAGCCGATTTTGAAAGTATTCAAGCCCACTGTCTCCTTCTCCTCGCAAGGCAGGTTACCGCCATCGGCACCGATATAGTCTGGCTCTCTAGCGGCTCACTACTCCATGGTGCCATGCAACTGGGGCTTCACCTTGACCCTTATCATGTCGTCGGACCGTCGGCGTTCCATAGTGAACTTCGCCGTCGACTATGGGCTACCGTCCTCGAGCTGGTAGTTCAAGCGGCTATGGACGCTGGAAGTGTCCCACTTATCGGCTTGGATGACTACGATTGTAAATTTCCGAGTAACCTCAGCGATAAGCAGGTCGAACAAGATATTCACCCACCCGCTGCACGAGAAACGTTCACGGATTCTTCTATACAAATTGCCTTATTGCGTTCATTCCCCGTACGTCTCCAGATCGCCCGTGCGATCAACGACTTCCGCGGCGGACCATCCTACGAAGAAACACTTCGTTTAAGTTCAGAACTCACAAGAATCTATCAAGAAACGGCGCCCCTTCTCCATCCTTCGCATGACACAAATTCTCGTCCGAACCCCTTTCAAGAAAAGCTATACGACCTCATGACTCAACGCTTTCATCTCACCCTTCATGACTCATTCTGCACGCAAGCGAAATCCAACCCGGACTACGCATTCTCCCGACAGCTTGCTTTAAAGACCTCCCTCCGGATCCTGGCCCTGGCTGAATCACCAGAGGAGTCTAGTGATTTTATATCCCTAATTTTGTGTGGCGGGGCTACTTTTCGTGACGTTCCCATGCAAGCAGCAGCCGTTGTCTGCGACGAGCTCCTCACAAGGATCACGGAAGACAACACACTATCCGTTGCATCCTCTGTCTCGAGGAAATACGAGGACCTCCGCATCCCACTAGAAAAATTCCTCTCATCCAGCTTAGCTCGGTTACAAACAGGAGAGACAAATTGCAAGAGCTATATCATGTTTTCGGCTCTCCTAGCCCGGGCAGATGCCATGCAGGCGGGCCGCAATGCGAAAGAGGCAATAAAGGAAAGCATCCGGGAAAGTTTGGCGACTTGTTCCGATATTCTGGAGGCTGTTGCCGCAGAGCTATCAACCTACCCAAAAAATACTTACAGCAATGTTTTGGGGGATGAGATAAATAGTGACCTTCAGGATGATGGGCTCTTCAATGATGATTTCGCGGTTAGTACTGCCTGGAAACACATGCCCCGCTTTGGGCTAAATGCTTACGATCTATAGGGAGATCTATATACGTGGATTCAAGGTTATAATGAATGACAGGATCAAAATATTTTGGGCTCGCCATTGTGTGGGCTTTATTAAATACCCCGGACCTCAGTGATTGACCCAAGGCTCCAGCCTGGCCACATCCTTGGTATTTTGTCTAAATTTTTGAACATAAACAACAACAATCGAAAAAAGCTGCAAAGAGATCGATGTGCTTTTTCCTCTGCTCACAAACATGTGTTCGGTGGTCATCCAGAAGCAGCAATCGGGTGAATTAGAGAATGCGGACGATAGTCTTAGGGGGGGAGGAAATTACATGACTGAGAACTCGATTTGTAGATGTCAATTCGACATTTCATAAGCCCGAAGTGATTTTCGAGAATCCGGGAGCGCGTTTGAGCAGGATTATGAGGCCAGGATAGAAAGCATGATTGGACGAGGCAAAACAGATAGACAAGCTATCTCGTCTCTCTCATCCCAAGCTTCGAAGTGTGGTAATTTCTCCTCAATCATTCGATCGCAACAGCCTCGTATTCTTCATTATATTGCAGATCCCTACTCCAGGCGGCTAGTCCAAGCAGGGTCGATCGTTTTCCAAAAACCCGATTCTCCCCACTCAACCAAGCCTCGATCACTTCATGAAAAGGAGGCGGCTGTCGGTGAACGACATATGTCAAATATCTCGAGTCACACCCTGGCAACAGGGACCCAAATCAACCTATAAAATGTCATCTCCACAGCGAAGATCGGGGCGCATAGCCTCCATTGAGAGCGAGAAAGCTCGACAGCTTGCTTCTCGACAACGGCGAGCACCATCGAAACCTAGGTCCAGAGAAGGTTGTATCCATCCCGCAAATGTATGGTTGAAGGCTTCTCGCCCATCTGCACATATCCCATCTCGGTCAGCTATTTTGCGGAAGTTGATCTTCGAGAATGTCGTAATGAACGAACTATTCCGCACCGTTCTCGGTAGTTATGTCTCAGGGGATGACCCAGAACTGCTCGCGCAGGAGGAAGAAGAGAATAACAAGGCGGCCTTCCCGAATTTCATGCTTCTACCCCCAGAAATTCGACGGGTTATCTGGCAGCTATCCGTGCCGCACCGGGCGCTCGATGTAAGGGATATTGCGTGGCCCAGCTATATTGATACGCCGTGCCCACGCCTCCCGGTACCCCATATTGCCCGGGTATGCCGCGAGGCGCGAGATGCGGTACTACGCATGGGCACCAGGCTGGCGCTTTACGAAGACTTCGACGGACCAAAATCAGATTCAGCGTACGATAGTAAGCATCATCCTGCAGGGTTTGTCACCACGAAGGACACACTGTGCTATATGATTGGCAACTATGGCGGGGTAGATGGCATGATCAAAGAAGGTCGCTGTGATGCTGATAACATGAAACTCCTGAGCCCCCGTGATGTCCTGCAGGAGTTGAATGCTACAGATGTTGCGGTGCGGTGGCCTGATCCTCATACCGAATACTTGAGCCGGGGTCCCTCGGGAGCGAATGAGTATTTTCTCAAAAAGCTGACGCGCTGGAAGTTTCTAACAAAGTGCCCAAGCCTGAAAAGGATATTTGTGGAAACCCAATCCCATTACAGCCTCCCTGCCTATTTTACTCTCATGTTGAAAGCTCAGTGCACTATTGCCGACCGTTCCCTTATGTACCTGTGGATTGATTTATACGATGACCAGGCTCTTGCCGAGATTGTCTCCCTCGAGCCGGCTAATCCAGATGACAACCTGCCACGGTATCTTGCTCGTTCCGGTCCATACCCATGGGGACCTTGTTTTAACTGTGAACGGGAAATATGGGAGGGAGATCACAAGACGGCGGTGGAGAGCTTTTGGCTGCATTTACATGAAGACGAACTAGGCGACACTAGACGGCGTTCGGTATTCCCTCCAGGCCAACCGTATAATCAGGATCATCCTTGGGTACTGGAGAAACTATCCAAGGCCCCTGAATTTCGGCCCATTGCCAGGATATGTATTCAATCATCGGACGTTGACGCTCCGCAATTGGAAGACGAGGAAGACTACGAATCAGAAGAGGAAGAATCGGTTGGGGATGATGACGAAGACGACGATTACGAAGAGTAGGCTCTCCTCCTACCTACCTACCATCTGCGAGCCAAGGAGGCGATAATGTGAAGAGCCACAACTGCCTTTTTTGTGGTCCAGAAATCATGATGCTTTGCCTAAGAGCTGAAAACACAGCCCTGGAATTGTCTGTCAATCCCTTCCTCTTTCGCACATTAAAAGTGGCCAAGAACGCACTAACCGCTTCTGGTGCAACCCTGCGCTCTGTGGCTGTCAGAACTCGGGATAACGTCATTTGTTCCAAATAAAGTTGCCGCGAAGCAACAGCTGGAGCGCAGCGATAAGCCCGAGATGGCTTAGACTGCCCGCTGTCGCTCTTGGAACCCCGATTCTGAATAAACTCTATCAGCTTGGCCCCCATTTTTTATTTGATGTGAGGATGTAGATCGACACGGGTCTGTTCACCACTCCTCTATATAAAGGACCCTTTTTCCTCTCAGTCCCAGCCTTTCTTCATTACAGACTTCAGATTTTTCTATCCTTCTTTCTTTGGTTTTATGCTACATATACAGGCGGCAATTTTTCCTTTTCCTGTATACCAAAAGCAACATGAGCGACCTCATCACAAAACTTCTCTCTTCAGGCTCCTCCAAACCCCATGGCCAGCCAGCCTATGGGTCCCAATATGGATCCCAATACGGAGGGCAACAACCGCAGTATCCTCCGCAACAACAACATTTTTTTCCTCAGCAACAACAATTCCCACCACAGCAACAGCCATACGGACAACCTCCAGGATATGCCCACCATGCTCCTTACCACCACCCTCAACCCCCTCAGCCCCCGCAACAGCACTTCCAACCCTCATCCAACCCCCCAGTCTTCAGCGTTCGCCCGTCCCCCCAAAAGACAAAGTCCGAGACCTCAGTCGTCCACCCCATGGGCTACCCCGTCGAAGCTCCCCCCATGTACTCTATCGAGTCCCACGAATACAGCAAACCCAACGTGATCCTCTTCCGCGGCGACCCCACAAACCCCGCTAATAAGATAGCCGACGCTCGTTTCCATTCTTTCTCATCGACTACTGACCTTACGTTACGCGGTCAGCCTATATATATGAAGCAGAGCTCCATGTCCGGCCACTATAGCTTCGAATGTCCCGGTTTAGGCTCATTCAAGTGGAAGAAGAGTGATTCAAGTGGGATGAATTTGGTCGACGCGTCCGGGAAAAAAGTGGCCAAAATCAAAACGACTGCGTTCTTCAAGAGGGAAAAGGAGCTGCGGTTCCTTGTACCTGTGAACGATCAGCTTGTTGAATTGGCGCTGATTAGTGCGACAGCGGCGAAGATTTTGAATAGGGCGGCTCTGGAGGCTGTTGGGGAGGTTGTTGGTGCGGTTGCGGGAGCTTAGATGGACTTTCCTCGTTAAGTTTTGCTCTAGACACCTTTATATTTTTTTTTCTTGTTACTTTTCAGTTTTAGCACAAGTCAAATGTTTAATGGGCTTTGCCATTATTTACAGCTATTCGAAAGGTCCCTTTAATTTGTGTATCCTCCAACTGGATATCAACTTGAGGGTTAAAATACACCATTTATGGTTGTTACATTATGCCCCTGATGTTTTTGATTCATCTAAGTCCTTCGTGTTTCAACACTGTGGCCCTTTTCATTCAAAAGCCCCACAATCATAGCAATCAGGACACCAAACTCACACTAGGAGGGTGAGAAGAGCTAGCTATAGGCGGAAACTTTCCAGCAACCGACTCGGCGAGCTTAATGTTAGCTCGATAGCAATCGTCGTCGGCAAACTCCTTAAACGAGGCATTCTCGTAGCTAGAGAGCTTCTCTAATTCCGGCCTAATCGCCTCGCCCTGGGTCTTGTGAAGGTGATGAACCCATTTATCCTCCGGGATGTCACACTCTACCATGGCCCGAATCGCATCTGAAAGGGATCCGTGAAAATTCTCCTTGTCCCAGTACAAGGCGTATTCTTCTTTATCAAACCACTCCTCAAAAGGGACATCGGCATGAGGGTCACCATAAAGCATGCTAAGGTATATGAATGCATCATCGACGTCAAAAATTGGGGGTAGACTTTTACCTCGCAAGCGGGCAATCAAATCATCCTGGGCCTGACAAGCGGTCTGGGTGATAAGATAGTTTAATCGACTGAATGGGTTATCAAAACTACCCCCATTCTCCTTGAACTTCTTCTCCATCAGGAAACGCCAGTTCTCGAAAGTCGGCCATTTGGTTGGGTAAGAGTCAGACCAGACTTAAGTAGCGGCTCAATAGGAACATTGGTAGTAGCAGGGAGAGCATTCAGGGGTCCTGCATCGACTTGTTCAATCTCCTCAGTATCCACCATGCTTTCATCGGTATCGGAGCCTTCCTCCTCAGTTGCGGTAAAGCCTGCTTCCAGAACATGCGGCAAAATCCCACCCTTGATAAATTTCTTCTGTGCCTTGTGCAGCAGATAAAATACAGCGGCTGATTCATTCTGCACAACACAGGTAAACTCTTCAAGTGTAAGCATCTTTTCAGATGATCCCTGGCTCTTGCGGATTTGACGTGAGGATTTGAGAGCACGGGGCATTGTCCCGTTGGCAGCTTTCAGCAGAGATTTCTTGACAGAGAAGGTACTTTTTACTATTGAGCGGGATTATAAATATGTGACAAGGGACTAAAGGTCAAGCATATGGGGATTGAACGAACGGAGATGGGAGTACCTTACCAATGGATGGTGCTTGCTGAGTTATGTAGGTTTGAAGACGTGGAATATCAGGAATATAAGTAAGTCCTAGGCAAATGGATTGCGAGGGGGAAATTTGTGTTTGGGGGAAGAGAGGAAAGAATAACAGAAGGAGATAGAAGAGCAACACTAGGTCACATGGTAATAGTGAATGAAAGCAACTTTTTTAAGCAGGTTCTTCCTGCTCCACCCTGTCTACTTGGGTAACACCACCCATTTATCTTCAATTCAGTCCTCCATTTATTCTCACCTTCACTTATTCTCCAATCAAACATCTCGGAGTCAAATAGTCACTTAAGCTCAGCCAGCTTTTACTTGCCTTTACCCTGAGCTGGTATTTACTACGGGCAATCTTCACTTCATATAACTTTATTCGACTGAAAGTTAAATGATCCCAGCCCTACTCTGTGCGTAAGACATACTAGAATTAGCTACTGAGTCTCCCAGGCAAAACAACACCAGGAATTATCATCAGAATCTCATGTTGCTTTTCAATTACTTTTACCTTTGAACTCTAACCAAAGATAACTTAATTCAGTGGATCAGTCATGTCTGTTCCATGGAACCACGTACCTCGCCGGGTGGAGTCTGAAGACCCCTCCACCAAAAACCACCAGGCGTCTTGGCAGCTTTCCCCTCACTAGACCAACACTTCATGATTGCTACGAGCAAAGAGCTTGTCCAGAAAATACGCGATAATGAGATATGGCGGACCAATCCACACGGTCAATCAAGAAGCCAAAGGTCATCATCGACCTGCTACCAGAGGAACGGCTTCTCCGGCAGCTCCTACTAGGTTGTCGCAACAATCTACAATCTACCAGTGAGACGAAAGATCTCCAGATCTGGCTCACTGGGGGGTGGGTACGAGACAAGTTACTTGGTGGGCAAAGTAGCGACATCGACATTGCTCTTAGTGCGATGACTGGCGCTCAGTTTGGGACTGCCGTCTACGAATACTTTCGCCAAACCGCCACAGAGTATACTAATGAAGCAGAGAAACTGGGCGTCACTCCGAAAATCACAGGATACCACACGATCCACAGAAACCTCAAGAAATCTAAGCACCTAGAGACCACTTCGCTTTTGATATTTGGCCTCTCCGTTGATTTTGCTAACCTTAGGAGAGATGCTCCTACGGATGCTATTCAATGTGGAACGCCGAGAGAAGATGCTCTGCTCCGTGATGCCACAATAAACGCCCTTTTCTTCAATCTCGATAGTCAAGAAGTAGAAGATCATACAGGGAAGGGCCTACAGGACATGGAAGCGAAAATCCTCAGAACACCTCTTGATTCATATGACACTTTCATCGACGATCCGCTAAGAGTCTTGAGGTTGATCAGATTCGCTAGCACACTCGCATTCGACATTGATGACCAAACTCAACAATCAATGAAAGATGAAAGAATCCATTCCGCTCTTAGGGGAAACATCAGTCGGGAACGGGTGGGGGCAGAGCTTGGAAAAATGATCAACGGGCCAAACCCACTTCGGGCCTACAAATTGATACATAATCTGAATCTTTATTCCACGGTTTTTCTCGATCCACAGAGATATCTTCAAAAATCCCTTACTCGCGACCTACCTAAGCAAAAAAGTGACGAACCATGGCCAGCCACATGGCACGGTGCCTTCACGACCCTCTCGGAGATATTGGGACACTCAAATACTCTCGGGGGATATCTCATCGATCCTGGTGAAACTCGCCACGACTATTGGATGATGGCGGCCTGGGCTCCCTTAGCTCCGCTAAGACACACGGGTCTCGAAAATGCTGTGGAAAGCACAGCAGGAGCGGTAAGATGTACGAACAAAACATCGAAGTTGCTCAGAGACTCCCTTAAAAACATGGATAGTATACTCACGTCAATAAGCCCCGAATCAGCAAACCACAATCGCAAAACATTGGGGACAGTAGGAGCAGCTATAAGATCATGGGGTGAAACATGGAGATTTCAAATATTATATACCCTTCTTGCAGAAGCGGTTTATCAGCCGGGCTATGATGCCACCTTCCCAGTTCTGCTGGACTCCTGCTTGAAGTTCGTGGCTTACGTCTTCGAGGAGAATTTACAAGATGCTTTTCGTACAAAGCAGATCCTCAATGCGACAGATATCAAAATTATCTTCAATCTTCCAAGAAGTGGCGCGTTTATGAAGCCTGCACTCGATAGTCTCGTGCGGTGGCAATTCGAGAACAGAGACTCCTCGAGGGAAGAAGCGACAGAATGGCTCGTGGCTCACCGAGAGGAGCTAAATATTCCCTGATTCAATAGAGTCGAATACTAGGTTTGGTCAGATTGCCTCCAAAAAATAGGTATAGTATATTACACGTGAATATCTCTATGGCGATTGCCACAAAATGGCTATATGCAAAGCAATGGAAAATAGATACAAGACTCAGTGCCCAAAGGGAACCTGTCTTCTTTCTTTCCATAATCCAATGTCTTATTCTCTGTCCAATCAATCATCTCAACAAATTAAGATCTCTTCTTCCCGATTTCGGGAAACTGAAGTGTTCTTTGCCTCCAACCATTGTCTGGGTGCGAAGCTTCCTCATCACTCTGTGTTGGGCGGCGAAATATAAAGTTGAAGCGTCGTTCAATTGAATCCTCCAGCTATTCAGCTCTAGTGTTAGCTATGCCCCCATACTTCGATGGGTAAGTCTACTGTGGGTATAAGGCTGCTTACCCCGTTGTTTCTTTTGAAGATAAGCCATCCGGTCAATGTTAAGGCGGTGGTCCCAACTGCAAAAGGTATATAGAGCCACCAGGGTGGGTTTGACTCGAGAATATTAACATTCATGCCAAAAAGACTCTGGAGAACCAAATTAGTATCGAGTTTGTCCTACACTCTAATCCGGATCCAGGACATCTCACCGAAATAAACATAAGTGGTAGGAAGATAAACTTCAGTTCCTATTAGTCTATATCATGATGCTGCAGTTGACTTTTAGGAAAACTCACCGTAATCCAGCTAAGGCGCTTGAGACTACGATTCGTGGACGTTGATTTTTGTGCCTCCGCGATCGAAGTTAGATTAAATTCCTGTCGGTGCGTTAGTATATGACTCAAAGGAATATAGAGATATTAATCACCAGTTGTATCAGTTCTTGGGAAATTTTCGTTAGGTGCGAGATCCTTTCCTTCACATCGGTGTCTAAAGAGTCTATCGTGCTTCGAAAGAACTTGCTCTTTCCTTCATCCCATGTGCCATAGTCCTCTTGAAGTACCGGCCATTTATCATAGCTATCAATTAAGGCCCGTAGGGTTTTCATCTGTGCTACACGTGCCTTGGTGAGTCGAGCCCACGTTTCGGCGTCGCTCAGGTGAATTTTGACCAGATTTGTGTTTCTTCCATTGGAATGGAACGTTTCGGTACGCTAACCGGACATCAGTACAACCATTTGAGCAGTGCTATAGTCAGGGGGGTTTGATACCATATCAGAAAGATGCTGCTCGGCAACATCGCATATGTCGTTCCATTCATCCTCCAGTTGTTGAATACAAGGGAGAAATAGCTCCGTGGGAGATTCTGGGATTTCCGCATACTCAAGCGTGCTAAAGAACATTTTTGTCTTAAGAATGTACTTCTGGGGTGTTTTTTGGACAAGGTTTGGCTTAACCATGATCCAAATAATAGCATGGCGTGTTGTTTCAGCAGAAAATGGTGATAAGAACCCAGCAGACTTCAATGATTTGTACCCCGGTAGCAACACACGACACTCGAGAAAGCCTTTCAATAATGTTATCCCTGGAACCGTACACCTAGTGCGGAAGGAAGTTACTCACACTCTTCTGGCAGGGGTTGCTGCATAGCGACCGCAGCTGGAATTCTATTCAATTGCACTTTCCAGGACCAGTCATCACGAATGCTATGCAATCCATCCCCTGACTTTTCTACCATCTTTCGCCACCATCTCCAATACACGCCCTCTGGGAGAAGAGATCTGAGCATCCTATCATTTTCAAGGAGTCTATATTTGTTAGGACTCACTGAAATTTGGATATGGTAGCGGAAACCCACACTATAATTTTCACAGGAGCGATAGTCACAATCCGCTCATGGCCAACCTGAGTCCGTATCTCTGTCATGCTAAAGTCCAAAGAATATGACCTGTTTTCAAGGTAGCTTATTAACTGCTCGTTATCCATCATCGCTATGGATTGTAAGCCCGGTTTGTATCTAGTCAGCATAATATTTCGGCCTTGAGATGGGAGGAGGCACGACCTCCAGTCCGACGCCTTCACAGAGCTTTTAGTCATATGCGGATATAGGAGATGCATCATTCTTAGGCTCTTCATCACCAAGGCTTTCTGGAATGGGGTCGCCATATTGTAATCTTCAATATCAGTTCTCGCTCCCTGAGAAACAAGCCACTCCGCGGCCTGGAACGCACCGCATTCCACGGCCCGGTGAAGCGGAGTACATCCATCGATGTCACCGCCATTGAGGTCCATTTTGGAAGGTAAATCAAGATTCAAAAGATCAGACATAATACGAAGAGCGGAAACATCATTGTGAATAGCAGCAAGGTGCAGGGGACTCTGACCAAACGAATCAGTTGCAGTCATATGGATAGCTGCGCCAGCCCTGATGAGGAGCTTAAGAATTATTGGGTCCTGTGATGCAACCGCAAGATGTAGTAAAGATGAGCCATTCACAGATGCCGTCTGAGTAATATCTACCCCCCTGGCGAGAAACATGCTCACAATGTCGTTTCTTTTCATGTGGATCGCAGCTTGCAAGGCATTGCCGTGCTGACCCCCATAGGCATTAATATCAGCTCCCTTATTCAAAAGGTAGCTTATTAACTCAGGGGTGCCTCTATGGGCAGCTGCCTGCAGAGCACTTCCATATTTACCGCCCAAAAGGTTCACCCCAGCTCCTTCGGCTAGGAGCAGCTTAACGATCTTTAAACTCCCTTTATACGCCGCGGCTTGGAGGGCACTCCCAAATTCACCTCCTTGTGAATTGACGTTGGCGCCTTCTCTCAGGAGAAGTTGTATAAACTCAATATTACCCCTATAGGATGCGGCCTGGAGGGCAGTCCCAAATCTACCACCGTGGGCATTGACATTGGCACCAGCTTTGAGTAGAAGCGTAAAGATCATCCGGCTTCCAACAATCTCATGGCTTCCATGGAGGGCAGCCTGAAGGGCGTTTCCAAACACTCCCCCTTGAATGTTAACATCAGCCCCATTAGCCAGCAATAGTTTCACGATCTCCAGTCTTCCCGTGTATGTCGCAGCTTGGAGAGTGGTGCAATATTCTCCCCCTTGAGCATTCACGTCAGCCCCGCTACAAAGCAAAAGCTTCACAATATCCTCCCTTCCTTCGTAAGCCGCAGCCTGGAGAGCGCTCCCGAATACAGAGTTGCTCTGGGCATTAACTTCAGCATGTCTCTCAAGGAGCAGCCTAGTAAGGGACTGGGATCCTTGATAAGCGGCAGCTTGAAGAGCACTTCCGAGTATGCCGCCCTGAGCATTAACATCAGCACCCCAATTTAGCAGAAGCTCAACAACCTGTTGGTTGCCAGTATACACCGCGGCTTCAAGGGGTGTGCCAAATTCACCACCTTGAGCGTTTACGTTGGCGCCCAAATTCAGAAGCAGTTTCACATCATCCACAGCACCGGCCCTCACGGCCTCGTACAGGGACATAACGCCTTAACAATTCACTCTGCTTCACTCTGCGAGAATTCAAATGTTTCACTCCTTTTTTCAAGTCTGCTGCGCCAAGTCTCAGTTGACTACGTCGGCAAAAGCTCAATGCGCGTATTCTTCATGAATGATTATCATCGAGTGCTTTGAGAGTCCTTTCGTGAGGCATTGGTGGTTGACAACGGTTGTGAATTCTGAAATTAGTTCGCCATCTCAGTTCCCCCTTCCAGCCGTGTTTCGAAAACCGGGGCTTAATGGGAAGCAGCCGATCTCTTGGTAAAGAGTGGGACAGAGGTTACTCGCTGTCCCGTGCAATTTCTTTTTCTTTATAGGAGCCAGTCCCGATAGAGGTTATTCATTCCTTTTCATTGATTTTGGGTCCTAAATTGTAACAGGTTCTGGACGATTCAAGGAGGAAAAAGGGTGAGAGCGAGGCTGTGCAGCGTTAGCTTGTGTGGACCAAAATAATGGCCAAAATAACCACTACGCCAAAAGAGTTGTTAACGCCCAAATGGTCATAGCTAGTCATTTATAACGTGGGATTTCGGTAATTTCTCAGGCTGACAGCTTGTTTTCTCGTGTTGAAATAATGACCAGCGCCAGCCATGATGAAACTCTTCTTCTGGCCCTGGGTTGACGGCAAAAACAAAGAAAATTGAATATCGTTATTCATAGAAGCCTCCCCAGGCAAGAATAAGGATTCTTGATATTTCTTTTTTTTACTAATGAAGGTTCACCCCGCTCCCCTCCCTACCCCGAAGGGGCAAACAAAGGAGAGGATTCAGGAAGAATATTACTGGACTTTGCAAGCCACCACCGCAGCTGCCCTCGAACAAACAACGCTATCCATTTTATAGGGAGGGGAGCATCGACAAATTTAAACCTGGATATCGTCGTCGGCTTGAGCAGGTGGCTCAAGAGGGCCACACCCGGCTTGCGGTCTCGGGTCCAGATCCTTTTGAGAAGTTCTGGAGAGCGCTCATATAGCAACAAGGTGCTCGATTTATTATCTGGGGTCTTATTTGAGATCAATTTCAGAAAAGGTTCCCAGGTCACTGGCAATTATGGTCACGCAGATGGGTTTGAGCTGGATCGGCCGGTAGGTATCCGTCGAACAAATCGCATGAGAAAAAAAAAGTAAACAAAATTTTATAGGGAACCGACGACCCTACGATTTAAGATGACCAAAGTACACTTCGGCCGTACGCTACTCCCAACACCCCTCCTGTATCCATTGTGGGCATTTCGTGTCTATAAGGCAGCCTTCTGGCCTCAGGGCTCCAGCCAAGTTAGGGCTACGAATTACCTAATTAAGTAAGTTAACTTAGGTAGCAGTCACTGATAGGCATGTTTGGGAGGTCACTTCGCGAAGCAAACAACACAAGCAACGTCAAATAATCCCAAATGAAAGAAGTCTGTCACTTATAACTGAGGCCAATTTCAATCTCTCCAGACTCAACACTTCCACTTCCTCCCCACCCACTTTTATTACAACCATCTCAGCCCTTCAACCAGTCCCACCTCGCGATTTCATCTTTCCTCCGCCAGTTTCCTCCATCATTCCCTCCATGGAGAACATCGAAGACGCAGATCCCTTGCATTTTTTCGGAGATGTTTGGTTGGAGAACCCAAAACTTTTCTTGGATGAAGACGAGTATGAAAACTTGCTGAAACACATGCCCCTCATTAAAGCGCTGGATAAAGAATGGCGGTATCGTACGTCGTATAGATAAACCGCCCCTATTTTAGGTACTAGTTACTAATTTACAGTGGAGGGCCAGGACCACAAAATAACTGGAATCGCGACCGCCGATTCAACGACTTTGTGCGCGAAGAGACCCAAGCTTGGAGACAGCGTGGTTCGAAGCGACCAGATCACTTCCTTCTACGGCCAAGTGGATCTATCACTGCCCCCCTTGCACACCATCTTCTGAATCCAACCTTCACCGTCGCAGATCCAAAGAACCGTGAGACTGATGATGCAAGCAATCCAACCATTTATCTACTCAATAAACAAGGATTCTCGTCCCGAAACTCCTTTATATTCGACCAGGTTTGTCGTAGAGAGGAGACACGCATATACCTTCGCCTATGGACTGAGGATGTTCAAAAGCCGCATGATGACTATGTCCACGACCTCCGCCGAAACATGTCCGCTATTGTTGAGGTATGTTGGGGTGAGGTTGCGTGGAGAAAGGTAAAACAGCAATGTCATCTAATTCAGTTCCCTCTTTGGGGCCAATACAAGGATGTCAGACTCTATCTAGAGCTAGAGGGGAAGAAACTAAAACGCTTTGTGTTTTGGGTGCACCACCCTCATGGTTTTTCAATCCTAAACATACTAATACAACAGCCGGTGTCCCAAGCCAAGCCAAGATTCAGGATTCAGCATTGAAGTTGGCTGCAGAATTGGTTGGTGTGGATATTAAAGGCTACTTCTATCGGAACCGAACCTTTCACGGGAACGTCCTTACCTCACAATAGAGCAGCGTGAGGTCCGTAATGAGCTAAGGGGATCAGCAAACGAGGAGTTGAGAAAGGCATTCCCAGATAAGGCCCAGGAAGAAGTAGAGCGTCAATCACGTTTTGAACGCGAAAGAAAAGAGAAAAACAGAGAAATTCAAAGCTTGCTGCAGGAGATGGAAAAGCAAGCACAAAGAATCTCTCTCAAAAATAACAGGAACGATTATGACCTCGTGAGTGATCCTAGGCCCGAAGAACTTAGTATGAAAATGGCAGCTCAGCAAGAGAAATAGAACCTTTGGGGACCTCGGGAACAAGAAGTTAAGCGCCTAGTGAAGACCTGGCTTGATGCTAGCCAGAGCATATCCTATTCTCAAAACAGCGCGATTATATCTCAAGACACCTTGGTTGAACACAAACCGATCGATCCCAAAAACCCCACAGTCGCAGACTCTGACTTGTATGACCTGCCCACAAAAATTATTCACTGGCTCCAAGACCAAGATGGCCTCAAAGTCGATGGAAATTCAATTGAAAGCCGAGAAGAGCTCGAAAGGGCATTTTGGCTTCTCCACTGTCGTGAAGAAACACTTCCATCCAGGTGTATTAAAACTTCAACAATCGGGGAACTCGCAAACGCTGTAGGGTGGAAATATACTGATTCTATAGCCCGCCAGTTCAAAAATAAAAACAAGGAGAAAAAGCGGGATTTACATGATTTAATTCTACCCGGTGAACCTGGAAAAGTCATGCGAAGAAAATGTTCCTGTTGTGAAGGCAGAGTGCTTGATGATGCCTTCCCTGAATTTGCGATAAAAAAACCTGCCTATTATATTGTGAAAACAACACAAGGCAAAAGATGTGGTCTAGGATGTGATGATGGTTGGCGAGACCTTATCCCAATCAGTGGGTGGCAACAGCATGGAAGAGGCACCAAAAGGCTCCTAGACAAACCCCCCAACCACAAGGGACGCAAGGAATTCGACCTGTTTCTTTGTCGCTCAGAGGGGGAGCTTGATGGCCTCCCGAAAACCATCCAGACACAATGTATGGATTGTGGAAGCCCAAAGTTTTGTGGCTGCCCCTGGTGGACAATCGAGAAAACTCCCCAGTTCGTCATGGCACGCCAAAAATGCAAATTTTGCCAAAAATACCGAAATTTCATGCCCGTTGATAAGAAGTGGGACAACTTGAAGAGAAATGAAACTGAGCTGGTAAAGATTTGGAAGGAAGTCATACATGAAAACTTTGATCCCATGGCCAACCCTGCGGTGCGGCAGGCATTGTTTGGAAGAACAAACCTTCGTGTTATGACAGCAACCTTGAGAAGACGAGGCAGGCGGCAGGGGCACCAGCAAGCGCAGCAAGCGCAGCAGCAACGAGAGCAAAGGCGGCGACAGGAAAGGCAGCGAAACCGGCTCTTGAGTCGACCATAGTTTAATTTAAAATTGACCTTGATATAACAGGGGTGGCAGGGTAGATATGGGTTGGGGTCAACCCACTAACTTCTCGCTCACAGTGCGCTATCTGTTTGCAGACCGACCTGAGAAAAGCACCTAGGGACTACAATCAATGGAGATAAAACGAACAAATTATGGGTATGGTGATAGCCTTCTCCGTGCAAGCTGAGCCCCGGTATTTAATCTAGAACGAGGAAAAAGAATGCGCTATATGTATCATCAAGAATGACTGAGGGTAGTTCACATTTGATACTAGACGAGGAGTGTTAAGCCCTGGCTAATGGAACAAAATAGATAACATATTATTGAACACTAGGTGGCCTACCAACAAAAATATAAATGGAAAGGGGTGAGTGACGCTATTTAAACAACCTGTGGTATTGATGTGTGAGCACAGCAACTGTCACATTGTATAAGAGACTTTATTTACCCTACACGTCACCAAATATAACGCAATTCCAATGTGCTAACTAGTTTGAAGGACCATCATCTAAAAGGATCCATAATTTAACCAACCACCTTTATTGTATGGAAGAGACCTGCTAAACGTACCACCCACTACGTACTAAGTAAGTACTAGTACTGTACCTTCCCTGTGATAACCAATTATAAAAAAGGGATAGAAGCAGAATTCTACCGCCAAATCCCATCACCACGCATTTAATACCCCGAGAAAACAAAAATGTTAAAATGTGGGGTGAGCCGGGATTGAACCGGCGACCTTACGATTTAAGATGACCAAAGTACACTTCAGTCGTACGCTACTCCCAACTGAGCTATCACCCCTGTTTGATGAGTAACTGCGGACAGATTTTAACTACTACAAGGAAAAATTTGGCTTGAATGCAAAAAAAAGCAAAAACTTGGGGTGAGCCGGGATTGAACCGGCGACCTTACGATTTAGGATGACCAAAGTACACTTCAGTCGTACGCTACTCCCAACTGAGCTATCACCCCATTTAGATGAAAATTCGGAGAATTTTGACTGGAAGAGGAAAGAAATGGCTAGTATGCAAAAAGCAAAAACTTGGGGTGAGCCGGGATTGAACCGGCGACCTTACGATTTAAGATGACTAAAGTACACTTCAGTCGTACGCTACTCCCAACTGAGCTATCACCCCATTTAGATGAAAATTCGGAGAATTTTGACTAGAAGAGGAAATACGCAACAGAGGTTCCAAGGTTGCTAGTTGACTTTGTCAAGTTTTTGCGCAGACCCAACAGCTTCAAAGCGACAAATCTATGAATTCCTCGTTGCCGGCGTCTACTGTTTTGCGAGCTGGCTCTCTCAATCAAGTCACTACTCTGAAACATCTCTACACACCGCAACCAGGGTGAGACTGAGAGGTTCTTGAAGAACCGCGTAAGGTTTTGTCGACTACTAACCGTTGCATGAAAGCTATGGACCAGATCAACGAATCCCGTAGGTGGCTTTGAATTGCTGTTTCTCCCCTACTTCACGTTCTCAATATAAATGATCAATCACGTCCCTTAACATTGTAAGTTTGCTATTTATTGCAGCTTCTTATAACATTGATATGGTTATTTTTTATTTGGGGGGGGGGGGGGGGGGGGGGCGGAGAGACAAAAACAAAAAAAAAAAAAAAAAAAAAAAAAAAAAGAAAAAAAAAAAATAAAAAAAAAAAAAAAAAAAAAAAAAAAATTTAAAAAAAAAAAAAAAAAAAATAAAAAAAAAAAAAAAAAAAAAAAACAAAAAAAAAAAAACAAAAAAAAAAAACAAAAAAAAAAACCAAAAAAAAAAACAAAAAAAACACAACAAAAAAAAACACAAAAAAACAAAAACACAACAAAAACAAACAAAAAAAAAAAAAAAAAAAAAAAAAAAAAAAAAAAAAAATATAAAAGAAAAT